>CABHPP010148274.1:0-16259 GCA_902168425.1 Peromyscus attwateri | reverse complement strand
GGGTGGACACAAAGGGACAGGGAGATGAATGTCATCAAGATGCATGATGTGAAAGGCACAAAGAATCAATAAATTGAGAGTCTTTTTAAAAAATCGCCAAAGCTATAGAAAGTGCTGCAAGTTAGCTTTCGTTAAGGCCTAAGCTCCGGCGAAATCCTCAAGAAGCTGCCTATTGGTTGTGTGGTCCTCCACCTCTCCCAGAACAAAGCTACCCAGATCTCTCCTCCAAAAACCCACAGTTTCCATTATGGGTCATTTGCAATGTAGTGGGAGTTAGAAGCTGTGAGCTTTCTCCAACCATGAGTCACCTTGGGCCTGGGTCTTACTGCGGAATCTGTAAAGAGCTCTTGAGGTGTCAGCGATTCAATGACGTCATCATTTTACACACACACCCCCCAAAGTCATACTGAAGAGGTGACTACTGAGGGCCCAATACATTCTCTGTTTCTATAAGGTTTTTGTTGTTGTTGTTGTTGTTGTTGTTGTTGTTGTTTGTGTTTTTTGCCCTTCCCTGCCTTGCCCTGTCAGGTAAGATAAGAGTTCCACTCTACAGTAGGCATCCCCAGGATGGGGCTGTCTGCGTCTTTTCATCTTGGAACTAGATACAGAGACTGAGTTCAACTCCGTGGAAACCAAAGGCTGCTGCCCAACAGCTCTGACCACATTCAAGCCCCCAAAGCTGAAACAGATGTGCTCAGCTGTCCTCATGACCTCACTTGTCCTGCCACAGCCCAGGCAGTGACTGACTGCTGGCATGAGCACAGGTCACAGATGAAGACGTAGACATCAGAGAAATGATTTTAAGTCATTCAAGTACAAAAGAGATATCACCGCTAGAAATGAGGCTTGAGCCCAGGTCAGACCAATGCCAGTACCTCGTCAGGTCCTCGCTACACATCTCTGTCTTTAACCAAACAGTGTCAGGCGGCCACAGACTGACCCAGTAGTCTAGCCAGCTTTCATGCCTACTGATAGGCATAGTGGAGCTAACAGAACGCACGTCGGACAAAGTGACCAGATCACCATAACCATTTCTGCTGCTGGGAAAACAACCAAAAGAATAATCTTGCTTACATTATCAGTCAAGGTCCTAGAGAGAAACAATCCCATTCTGAAGAAGAGGGTGTCATTAATGAAAGACTGCCGTTAGAGGGATGGGCAGAGTGAGGGAACCAACATGAGCATTTGGCTCCCAGTACTAGCCCCAGGAGGAGGCCATTCCTACTCTGAGGCCTGAAAAGCAAGGAAGAAGGTGGGATCACTAATCCTGGTGACAGGGAAGCCACCAACAGGAGCTATGGTCACCTGGCCACATTGAGTATCTAACAGGGATGCAGTGTTAAGGCACCTTCCATTGTCTGTCCCACAATCTGTCTCCTATTGGTCCCCTCCTATCAGTCCCAACCAGAAGCCCGCCATCAGAGATATATGCAGGTTGAGTAGTCCGTGAGGGTCAGCCCACTCAGACACTAAGGTAGCAGGGAGAGGACCGAATAGGCCTGGAGGAAGGGAGGGCAGAGCAAGGGATAAAAATGTGAACCGAGACGGTTTTACAGGGATGGCTATGCACGTTGTAAGGAGCTGTTTTATAAAAGGTTTTTCCCAATAGGTCCTTTGGGACAATCTTTGTGGTACAAGTGTCTCCTGTGTGGTTGATGCTGTTCCAGAAGCTTCACGGGTGGAGCAGTTAGGTGTGAAGGGTTCAAGAAATCGGGCACATTTTCTTGGCTGTAAACTACTTTATTTTTTTTTATTTATTTTACATACCAACCACAATTTCCCCTCCCTCCTTTCCTTCTGTTCCCTCCCCTCACCCCATGTCCTTTCTATTCCATCCTATCCACTCCTTAGAAAGGGTAAGGTCTCCCAAAGCATGGCATTTAAAGTTGAAGCAGGACCAAGCTTCTCCCTCCTGCATCAAGGCTGAGTGAGGCATCCCACCATAGGGAATAGGTCCCAAAAAGCCAGTTCATGTGCCAGGAACAGATCCTGGTCCCACTGCTAGGGCCCCACAAACAGACTAAGCTACACAACTATCACCCACTGCAAAGGGCCTAGGTCGCTCCCAGGCAGGCTCCCTAGCTGTCGGTCTAGAGTCCATGAACTCCCATGACCCCGGGTCAGCTGTCTCTGTGGGTTTCCCCATCATGATCTTGACCCCCACCCCCTTGTTCATATAATCCCTCTTCCCTCTCTCCAACTGGACTCCCGGAGCTCAGCCCAGTGCTTGGCTGTGGATCTCTGCATCTGCTTCCATCAGTTACTAGATGAAGGTTCTGTGATGACAATTAGGATATTCACTAAACTGATTGCAGGAGAAGGCCCGTTCAGGCTCCCTCTCCACTATTGCCAAGAGTCTTAGCTGGGGTCATCTTTGTGGATTCCTGAAAGTTTCCCTGGCACTAGGTTTCTCCCTAACCCCATAATGGCCCCTTCTATCAAGATATCTCTTTCATTGCTCTCCATCCCTCCCCCAACTCAACCATCCTGATCCCTCATGTTCCCACCCCCCCCCCCCACCCTTTCCCCCCCCCCCCCCCCAGTTTACCTAGGAGATCTCATCTATTTCCCCTGGGCAATCTTAGAATCTTCCTTGTACCTAGCTTCTCTGGGGCTGTGGATTGCAGCCTGGTTATCCTTTGCTTTACATCTAAAATCCACTTATGAGTGAGTACATCCCACATTTGTCTTTCTTGGTCTGGGTTGCCTCACTCAGGATGGTTTTGTTCTAGTTCCATCCATTTATCTGCAAATATCATGATGTTGTTGTGTAAACTAATTTTCATTCTGGAGTCCTGTCCTTCTCAACTGTCAGGACTCTTGATAGCAGTCAGTCACCTTTTGTGCTTTTGCAATCCAAGAGGACTCATCACACACACAGACTTTGACAGGCACATCCACTGTCCTACCATCATGGCCCTTCATATCCAGTGGCTCACTCTATCATCTTCAGGGGCAATGGGCAGGGTTGAGCTCCTTGACAGGGTGGGGCACCCCACCTAAAGCTGCCCATCCCTGCAGCCATTCTTCCATGGGCTTCTACAAGGGTGCATGGTCTAGGTCCAGCTGCCCATGAACAAGCAAAACCTCTCAAGAAATCCAGAAACCTCTCTTCAGTGTGAGGAAAACCTGTAGACTGAAGTTTCTAGGTTCCACCCAGTCCTGCCCAGGTGGCAGCCGTTTTTATAAAATAATCACTCAGAGGCTTAATATTAATTACAAACTGTTTGGTCTATGGCTTGGGCTCATTGCTAGCTAGCTATTTCATATTAAATTAACCCATTTCTGTTCATCTATATTTTACCACATGGCCATGGTGTTACTGGTCTGCTGGCATCTTGTTCCTTGGGCGGCTGGATGGTGTCCCCCTAACTCTACCCTTCTTCTCTCTGTCTCTCTCTTGGATTTCCTGCCTGGCTATAACCTGTCTTTCCATAGGCCAGAGCAGCTTCTTTACATAACCAATGGTAACAACACATATTCACAACAGAAAGACCATCCCACAGCACTTCCCCTTTTCTGTCTAATCAAAAAAGAAGGTTTTCATTTTAACAAAAACCACTCCCCTCTACTGGCCTAAAGAGACTGTCTTCCACAAGTCTTTCTTTACCTCTTCGGAAAACTTCCACATTGTCTCTGAAGTTTGGGGTTTCAAAAGCAGAAGTGGGAAGCAATTGAAACAGTGCTTGTCTGCACCGAAGAGCTCTTCTTCAGCTCTGCCTTGTGCTTCGCTGGCTGGGAGACTCAAAGGTGGAAGAAGAAATCCAGGCAAGACAAGACATCAAACAGCTCACGATAGGATCCAGCTGCACCGTGTTAACCTTCTACTAATTTTTTCTGTGTTTTGTGGTGACATGACACCTTAGAACCTTGGTGATCCTGGAGAAACCACCCCTCTTGGGGTTGGCTAATTTGGAGGTGGTGAGAGACTTGCTTGTGGTGATGTATTGTGTATCCTAATAAACTTGCCTGAGGATCAGAAGACAGAGCCAGCCACTAGATTAGACGTAGAGGTCAGGCAGTGGTGACACACACCTTTAATCCCAGCACTTGAGATTTCATGCCTTTGCTTGGGAAGCACTCATGCCTTTAATCCCAGGAAGTAATATGGCAGGGCAGAGAACAGTATATAAGGCGTGAGGAAACAGGAACTCACTCTCCTTAGGCTGAGGATTTTGTAGAGGTAAGAACTAGTGGCTGGCTATTCTGCTTCTCTGATCTTTTAGCTTTCACCCTGGGTTTTTTTTATTAAAAGACTAAGATTCAAACAACACTTGATTGTGGGCACGTGTTTGATATACAAACCAAGCAGTCTGGAGCCTCTTCTCTGAACCATTTCTCCTACCTGGCAATCACCAGAAGGATTAGCTTTCATGCTAATCCATACATGGACGTCGCATCAGACAAAAGCAGGCAGCCTCTATTCCTGGAACCCGTTTTCCAGCTGGGATAAATAACCAGCCTGCTTCCTTCTTACAAAATCACAGTAAAGGCTCTGGTCACACTTTCCCTTTGCCCTGCTTGTGCCTCCTGACCCACTCTGGTCCCCCCACCCCCACCCCACCCCCGTGGTCCCCCCTTAGTCCTCACTGATGTGCTGTGCCTCTTGTTTCTAAGGATCATTGAGTATAGAGTCTTCCTTCAGGACAATTGTCCCCCCACCCCCACCCCCGTGTGTGTGTGTGTGTGTGTGTGTGTGTGTGTGTGTGTGTGTGTGTGTGTTTTGCCACTTGTAAGAAGAACAAATCCTGGGTTCAGTTTAATACAACATAGGCTCCAATTTCACCAATGAGGTTCAGAGCAGTTCGAGCCTCCACAGAAACTAGAGAGTGTGTGATAAACCCATTCCTGACTACCTCCAATGCCTGCCCTCCTAATTAATTAATTTAGAGATGGCAAACTGATGTTACTATATGGGCCAGCCCTGACTGCCTCATGTGGCTGTCTATGGGCCAGCTCTGACTAGCTGGTAGTAGAAACTGTGTTGAAGATTCTGGTTGCATAAGAACTCAAGGAGAAGCAGTGTCATTACTGATTGGCAAGGGCTTATGTGAGAAGCCTGTGTACTTGACCTATGTACTTTGGATCTATTTGCTGAAAATTAAGCAATGTCTATATAATAATGAAATAAATTGTAAAATAGAAGCGGTTTGAGTCCATGCAATGTATCGACAGAGGGGTGAGAAGAATACATCAGAACGATCTCCCAAGCGTGGAGCTGCTGAGGGAGGCAGGAGGCAGGGGGCGGAAGAGGAGAAAGTAACGCACACAGGCTGGGGTGGGAAGACAAGAGTGGATGGAAACTGCTTAGTTACCATCAGCGCCCGGCTCTCACCTCAGAGCCGGTAGTTCGGTTGGCTCAGTTCTTCTGATACTTATTCTAACTCATACTTAAACTTCATGCTCCTTTTACTCAATACACTGAAGGAAGTAGCCACTCTGTCTGCTCCACATACCTCCCGCTATGGCTGACCCCAGAAACTGACTCCCGGAACCCTGGCCCGCCACCGCCTGTTCCCACTCCACCTATCCCAAGGATATCAAGTCAGGGGGAAAAAAAGAATTATTTCGTTATAATTTCCCTTGTATTTTTCTTCCAGAAGCTTTACTGCCCTTCCTCCCAGCCCTGTAGATTGGTTGCTTTGTGTTGATTTATGTGGAGCTAGGGATCTTTGTGGGTTTAATTAAGAAAAAAATTACACTGCTGTATGTGCTTGTCAACTTAATTTTCAAGATTTGCCCTGTTTTACGTTGTAAACTTTGGGGACAATTTGTTCTGCCTTTAATCAACCCAGGCAGGTTTTTTTATTTTAATTTGTTTGTTTTCATTTTCCGCTTTTATGCTTCCAAGGCCAATACAAATAAATATGCGTCACATTCCCCTTGTTCCACAGCCTGTACTATCATGTTTATAGTCAGTTCGCTTGGAGAAAAAGACAAAAACCATTTGTGCTTTTATGAAAGGAAGCACTTTGAGCATAATATAAACTAGTTTAAAGAGTCCTGAAAACATGGTCAAATAATCTATTGCCGATGCTGGCTGGCTTCATCCATTTCCTGGATGATTTTAAAACCATCGCTTGCCTTCTCTTACCTATAAAGTGGATATATATCTGAACTTCAGGGGCTACGTGGGGATTTATGGATCTGATGTTAATGTTATTATTTTCAAGCAACAGAGAATTTTTCTAGCTAGCATAAACTTTAAAAGGGAGGAGGCTTACATCTATGAGATTGCAGAAAGAAATAAACTGTCGATTCCAGAGAGGACACAAAGAAAGAGGTGCTGGAAAGTCCACAACAGGAAACCTTGGGCCTACATTCCGATGCATTTCCACGGGGATTCATCCTTGCCTCCTCCCACGCCTTGGATTGACTTTAGAAGTTCCAGGAGAAACAGTGCAGCTGGACCAAGTCATCCCCAGAGCCAAGGTGTGCGATACCGTGTGGAGGCCAGGCTGGAACCATGCCAGGGATGCAGCATTTATTATCAGAAAAAAGGATGGGAAGGGGGTTGGAGCTGTGGAAAATAATTGACAGATAAACAGTGATTACCATGGTCTAAATAGTGCCTAGTGTACACTTGAGTTCTCACTTGGCATTGTTTTTCATTTTTGTCAAAAGACTCTTTTGTTCATTATTCCACGTAGGACATCTCACCTCCTAGTACACTCCCTCCCTTCGGGTCCATCTCTGATGTCATTTCTAGCCATGGGCAGCCATCAGCCAGTTTTCCATAAAGGCTACATTAGGCTTTGTGGAACATCAGTCTCTATCACAATTACTCAGTTCTGCCATTAAATACTAAGCACCCAAGGTCCATGGATAATACATAAACAACTGCATATGGTTATATGCCGGTAATAATTTGGGCATAAATTTGAACTTCATACACTTTTCATGAAATAAAAAAAAATATATGTTTTTAACCACTTGAAAATATAAAATTCATTCATATCTTCTGAGCCATACAGAAACAGACAGGAGACAGGATTGGGCCTGTGAACCACAGCGTTCCAACCCCTAACATAGGAGCACTGTTCCCAGAGGACAAAGTGGAAGATGACAGAATCCAGTGTCCTCCACCCTTCCTGTTCTTCTGGATCAATCCGTGGCCATAGAGGAATCTACGCATCCCACACCTGGCCGACAAGCACCCTCAGAACCCACACACCTGGATAGCTTCCAGCTGCTTCCTAGTCCTTCCACTTCCTGCGCCAGCTAATGCTTTACAGCATCCAGAGTGCTCTCCCTAATGCGGCTCTAATATTCTTGTTTAAGATCTTCCCAAGGTAACTGCTGCCTTGCTTGCGGACTTTGACCTTGATATCCTCCCTATGCTAATTCCCTGCCAGGTTCCACCCTCCTGAATGCTTAAGAGAAGTTCCTTGTCTGTGTATCCTGAGTAATGGGCGTTAACAGATTAGATGCAAGATTGTAAAACATCGGTAGCGAACTTCTGCCCTCCGGGGTCCCCCCATTGTGCTGTAAGCCTGTATTTAAGACCTCCTCCCCCCTTAAATAAATGACATTCGGCATTAAAAAAAAAAAATCTTCCCAAGGTTCCTCCGGTTCATCCAGTATGTTTAGCATGTGTGTGTAACCAGCGTCTGGCTCCCTTCGCTGGCTTCTGCATCCCCTGGTGTGTTACAACCCTGTCTCTCTCATTTGGAAAGGTCTCCTTTGCCACGCCGCTGTGGCTTCCGGGACCCTCCTCACCTTGCTGTCTGCTTCCTCTCTTAGATCCCACTGCTGATGTCATTTCCCTCCGGGTGCTCGGTCCACGCTGGTACCCTGCATTTTCTGGGAGTACATCCCTCATTCCCACCCCAGGATTATCAGGCTGTGTGGAACTGCTGGTGTCACTCAAAGCAAGCGCTACTTTATGACTGAATCATCTTTGTATTTTCCCACTGCCTTTGAAAACTTGGCCATCTGGGGTGGTTTTCGGTCTGCTATTGGATGAAAATCCTCTGTGACTTGGTCACTTAAAGCAATAAAACATAGAGCCAGTGGAGAAAACAGAATTTCTACTCTACTGTACAAATCCCTCTTCTGTCTTTATGATTTCGACTTCTGCTTCCTCACCAATCAGAAACCTTTGGCCTGCTGCCTTGAGAAAAGGGATCTGATTGGCTTCACCTCTTTTTACCTCTCTGGTGTCAGAACATCAAAGAGCACGAAGCAGAAGAGGCCTCCGCTTTTACGTGACTGACTGTGGTCTTGAGTTGGCACCTTACTCTTGTTCTAACTGGAGTTAAAACTCTTTGTCCATGAGTGACTTTAGAGTCCACTGGAGGCTCCCCAGATGGGATCTCCTGACTTGAGCACCCAATAGTGGGGTGCTCCATGTGTCCCTCTCCCTTGTTCCTTCTCCCTACACCACAGCAGGCTTTCTTTTAGGCCACCAACCAGCTCCTAAATCATGACATGGAGATTTGCTATAAGTTCTGAATGCTCGGCCTTAGTTTAGCTCTTATTTTAATCTGTTTCTCTTTATCTACATTTTGCCTTGGGGCTTTTTACCTTTCTTCCTTCCTTCCTTCCTTCCTTCCTTCCTTCCTTCCTTCCTTCCTTTCTTTCTTTCTTTCTTTCTTTCCTTCTTTCTGCATGTCCTACTTTCGTGTTCTCACGTCTGTCTGTCTGGCGGCTGCCTGGCTTCTGGCCCTGGGCGTGCCCCTCTCTTTCTCCCTTCTTCTCTTCTCCTTCTTCTCCTCTCATTCCCTCCTATTTATTCTCTCTGCCCACCAGCACCAACTATCCCTCTCCTGCCTAGCTGTTGGCCGTTCAACTTTTTATTAGACCAATCAGGTGCCTTAGGCAGGCAAGGTGAAACAAATGCAATACAACTTTACATCATTAAACAAATGCAGCAGAAACAAATGTAAGACACCTTCACATAGTTAGAGCGATATTCCACAGCATAAACAAATATAACACATCTTTGCCTGGTTAAAATAACATTCCTCAGGTTTTCTGGTTGTCTCCACCGCTTAGAATAGTGGTTCTCAACCTGTAGGTCTCAATCCCCTTGGGGGTCAAATGACCCTTTTACAAGGGTCTCATATCAGGTATCCTGCATATCAGGTATTTACATTACAATTCAGAACAGTAGCAAAATTACAGTTATGAAGTAGCAGCGAAAACGATTCTATGGTTGGGGGTCAGCACAACGTGAGAAACTGTATTAAAGGGTCGCAGTGTTAGAAAAACTGAAAAGACTACTCTAGAGTTTCCCTCCAATATCAGTGTTTTCTTACCTTACCGGCCGCTTGGAAGAGTCCAAATAATAGAGAACCGGGAAGGCTTTCTATCACACATCCAGAAGGTCCAGTCCACATCCATGTGCCCTGACAGTTTCTGAAAGTAAAAGTCAACTTCAATCTGGTTCCTCTTCCTAAGTCTTTTCTTCCAGGTTTCTAGGGCAAGAGTCAAAGCCAAGTCCACAATGCCACCAACTACAGGGAACATATCTTAAGTCCTTCAGCTGATTCTCTAAAAATCTAACTCTCTGTATTTAAAGTGATAAGATACAATTAATTAAGACTCCACTATCTTCTCGATCAAATAACTCACACATCTCAGTGGCTTAAGACAATATAATTTATTACAGGAGAAAGGAGAGGGTGAGGCAGAGACGCTTTCTCTGGGAAATCCTTCAGGACTTTGGGATATCAGACACACTGTCATCCTCAGCACATCACTTCTAAAGTTTCTGTGGCCGCCAAAGTCTAGTTATCAAACAGGAGAGGAAACAGAAGCTTGGGCAGAGTTTTTGTAGCTAAGACTGAGAACGAGCATTCATACTTCACCTGTATTCCATTACTGGTATTCAGTCCCATGGCTACAGATAAGGAAAGGTGAGAAAAGTAGATTAGTTTGTATAAGAGATGACTGTAGTGAGCAAGATCTTTGACGCAAGAGCTAAGACTATATTTTGGCTTTTTTATTAGGAGTAAGGTTGCAATCTGGGAACACCTCTAGCATCAGAATCAGGACACATAATTTTAGATCCAATCTATTTCCAAGTATCTATTAGACTTTTAGCAAGCCAGTTCACCTCTGTGAATCTCACTGTCCTCATTTATAAAGTCAAGGGATTGAGTCAAAGCATCCCCAGGCTTCTGCTCTCTGATTCTGGGGTGCTATGACACTAAGGAACACAGCTACAAATGGGGGTGGCTGTACTCAAATGGTGTCAGTGCCCTGGCTAAGGTGGAAGAAGACGTCTGGTCACACACAAAGAAAAACTGTCCTCAGTGATATCTCTCTCAAGCTAACGGACAAAGGGGCTCTGCAAGTTGAGGGGGAGATTCTCAAAGACTTTTGGAAATCCGGTCTTTCTTTTCACCCCCAACTTCATCAACATCTCTCTTTCCTGCTTGGGTTATCATACTGGTTCCCTAATCAGCCCTCCTCCATGTTGCCTCTGCAGAAACAGCCAAGTCGTTGGATTGTTAGTCGCCTCACTACAAATTACTTCCTTCAACTTTAAAACACAACCGCAGACCACAGCACTCTTATGCACCCATCACTGGAACTCAGAATGCTCACCTACCCCCACTCATCAAGACAAGAGTCTGCACACCCCACTCCTTCTGTTTCCCACTCCAGACATTAAAACTTGCTTTTCTTTCCTGCCGTCTTTGTCCCCCACAGACGTGCTCTGGCTCCATAGCCTGCTTATTTGGGTACACCTCATCTTTTCAACTGAATTGCAAGGTCCCTGAGGGAAGACACCATAGACGAAATTATTTATGTTATACACCATTCAAAGTGTCTAATTATTTATAGACTGAATGAAAGACTAAGGCGGGTAGAGGATTGTTAAAAAGCAGACTTGAGGCAGCCCTGTGGGAAGCAGCGGCAAGTCCCTTCTCAGCTTGGCAAGTATATTGTTTTCCTCGGCATCCACTGTGGCCACACTAACCAACCAGCGGGAAGAACCGTAGGTGCGAATCTTCAGCCAAGATCATGATTGCACGGGGGCTCTGATTGAATTCAGGCTGGCTCATGGGCAGTATTAGAAAGCCAGTTAAATGAGAGATCATAGTCTGTCAAATCCTGAGAAAATGGCTGGTCGCCTGCCAAATGAGAAATTGCAGCTGGACAGCCATTCCTCTCTCTTTCCCTTGTTTAAATGTGAAACCGTGTGCTCCGAAACAAAACGGAGGAAGGAGATGAGGAGGTTTTTCTGAGAATTCAATAAGGGTGGATGATTGTTCTATTAAATTCAGACAAAGCAAGCCTTCCCTCCTCAGTAGTAGGGAATTATGAGCTACTTATATGAACTCATACTTCAGCCTCCGTTTCCCATTGGTCTGTCTGAATCAATGGCCATAGCAGGCTGTGTTCAGTTAGCTTACAAGGGCAAAGACTAAGTCTGCACCCCACCAGCCACAACCCCGGTACCGTGAAGGTCCCTTAGCTTCCCTTCCTCTATGTGCCCAAATAAGGGCCAGAGAAGGTAAAAAAATCAGGACCAAACTGTCCTTGGTGCTAAAGCATTTCAGATGGTACAGTTCCCCAGCACCATCAGCCCGGCCCGGCAATGCCAGTACACAGGAAGGCTTTGTATCCGTGTGATCCTGTGTTCACGCACATCACTCTCAGAAAATAACAAACACCCACCGCTGACCTCCTCCTCTGCACCCTGGACACGGTCTCCAATTTCACACCAATCTAAAAAGATACAATCTACTTTAAAATGTGGGAGAACTGAGCGCTCACATGGCCCAAGGTCACAAAGCCAGCGTGTGACAGGGCCGAGATTCGAAGTGACATTCAACTGTTTCACCACACACTTTTGCTTTGGCCTGCTGCCTAGTTCTTCAACACATGCTCCACACATCCCAAATTTGGGCCATGGAGGTATAAAAATTGGGATGCTGGGTGCTCATTTGGGGTACAGTGCTGTATCATATACACATCTGATTTGTTCCCCCATGACAACCTGATTCAGTTGACAGTGTATTGGAAACCCCTGCTTTACCCATCAAGAGAGGTCAGACTGTGACAAACAGAAATTCCATCTCAGTTCTTTCTCTGGGTCTGAATCCCACCCAGCATCAGCTTAGGCTAAGAGTGCAAATTGTTTTCATTTTAACCATGACTAACTCATACTTCCTACTTTAAAACCCCCTATGGTTTCCGTGACTGTAGGGTTAAATTTAACCATATTACTCCACCACCTAAAGACCCTCATAATCTGGTAACTGCTGCCCAGCTGGGACCTCTCGGCTCCCTCTCAGCATTACCGTCTTGAACCAAAGCGAACGTGCACATTCTCTGAAGATGTCACAATGTCACATATCTGAGCCTGCCACACCGGCAACGGTGTCGCCCGTGTGACAAATGCCGATCTGGTGGTCTCACGAGGAAGGGGGGCACGTGTCTCTCGAGGCTAGACCCCCGGCGGTCCCCTGGCAATCAGCCCGAGTAATGGTTCCTGGGTACATTGTTCCCTAAAGACCAGCCTTCCGTGGACGGTTGGCAAGACTCCTGCTTCTTTCCTCTTTCCTGACAATAACAGCCTCCCTGTGCCTGGACTCCGCAGACCCTTGCTTGACGTACTTGATAACTCCTCAATTGTTACATTGACACTGCCCCCTATGATTCAAGCCCTTGGACAGGTAACACAAAAAACCCCCTACTTCAGTGGGGGGCACTCATGGATGGATTAGAACAAAAAGAGCTGATGATTCAGGTTCCCATGGATTCTAAGGAAGGAAATGCAAAAGTAAAAAGATTGCTAGGTAACCCTCACTCAGCTCATGTAAACTCACAAGAAAGAAAATTTAGGCAACTCCCACAAAAATAGTTAAAAAGTACAGTCAATACCATATTATTAGGAAATGGTGGACACCCCCTCGTTGGAATCCCAGAAGTAGGAATTACTTAGATCCACTCCCTTTTACAGGGGCTTATAACTATAAAGAAAATCGGTGGGTAAATCAGGGAAAAAAGAATGTTGTGGAATCAGTTGCCTTTTATGGAAAGGCTGGCTAGAAACAAAAAGGTATGGTGTACATATGATAGGTAGACAAGGTCAGCTATATTGGGGGGTATGGCTCCTGTACTAAAGAGGTGGGCTAAGGCTCTTGGCGAGGACTTTGTAACTGTCTTTAATAAATTACTAGAAATGGATTACCAGTTATTGAATACGTGGCCTGGCTCTTGGATTCAGGCCACAACATGTCTCTGTCTGTGCCTGGACTGTCTAAAAAGATTAATCATTCTGAAAACCACATTGTATGACCACAAGAGATTGTGTCTATTGTTTTCCTCTTACCCTGGACTTAGTTCCTTGTTAACATTGTATAAAATCTCAGCCTAATGTTCAGTAAAATTACAGCAGTTTCACAGCATACTCTGGTGTCTGTGTCTGTCTGTCATCGCCGAATCCCAATTATCCTGAGTACCTTCACCCCGTTCTCCCTCGGTCTGGTGGCCCTACTGAGACCCAGTCCGCGGCATGAGTCCTTGCTCTGCTCGTCCCTCTGCCTGCACAGAGGGGAGTCTCATACTCGGAGAGTCAGCCCTTTTCCAGCTCCCCTCAAGTGCAGCAGGTTGCTCATCACCAATCTCACCATGGCACCTCTTTCCTCATCTGAGTGACATGAGCCACATGCAGTACACCGAGTCAATGTCTCAATCATGAGATTTTCTCTTTGGTGACTATCTTTCTCGGCTCTTTGCTGGAAAGCCAAGGTCCTCACAAAGACTAAATCCAGCACACTCACAAAGACTCACCCAGTTTCCCACCCCTGGTCATCTCTCTCGCTAGCATACTGACCTCCAACATCCCAGGCGCGCTCTGACCCTAGAGCTCTGCACTTGCTCTTTTGTCTGGAGAATCTTCTTCTCATGCAGTCCCCAAGGCTGACTCACCCACCAATGCCTTTTGACAGAGGCCTTCTCTGGTTGCCCTATTAAATTTCTGTCTCTCTTCCAACCCTGGGACCCTAATTCTCCTTAAATACTTTATTTTTCTTCAAGAGATGTCTCAACATCTAAGAGGCTGTATATTTAAGTGTATTTTAATTCTTTTTCTCTTTGAATTAGAATAAATGCATCTTCGCATCCCTAACTCATCCCACTCTCAACCAGATCCTCAGTGCAAATGTCTGGACAGTTATCTGGTCCCTCAGATGCCTGGAACACTCTAAAGGGCTGGCCAAGCCTCGCTTCTTTCTATGCATGGAGAACACTCAGAGAACCAAAGGCAAAGAGAGCATACTGCAGAGTCAGAGCTGTGGGCCAGGACAGGCGCTTTGTGTATAGACAGTCCCTCTGACAAGTGTGGGCCCTGAAATACTCGCTGTGGAGATCAAGTGAGCAAGACACAGGAACAAAGCCAGGGACAAAGGGGACGCAAGCCAGGACAATGCAGGAGTCACTCAAGAGAGGATGCGGTAGGACACTGCAGAAATGCTGGGCCTTGATGTGTGTCTGGTGGCAAATTCCACCGGCCGAGCAGTATGGAGAAAGTAATCAATGCGGAATCGATGGATTAGCGACACGGAAGCTGAAGGAACAGGGCTGGACTTCTAGGGGCCAGTGGCTCTCTGGCCTCGTTATTGAACAACCTGCCTGTGTGCAAGCTGCGACGCCCATGCTCACAAGAGCAGGTGCCAGGCCAGCACTACCTCTCACTCAAGGCAGTGGGAAGTGCTCAAGGCAGCCCGTTCATCTCCTTTTTCTGGGAAATGAGACCAGTGTCCCCAGCAGGTTCTTTTGGCAGAACTATTGCACCTGATTAAGGAAATCATCGGCATTCAGTGCCCGGTCTGAAGTTCTGGCTCCAGCATGAGACGTTCTCTGCTGTGAGTCCACTGAACAGAGCCTGAAATGAGAGCTGCTTGACCTGGAGACACAGGCAACACACTGGGCGGCCCTGGGGGCCTCTGATACACAAGACTGCCGGGCTTCGGGGAAACCGTGCAAATCAGCCCCGCCACCCCTATAGAGACAGTAATCCCCAAGTGAATTTGATTCCGGCAATCAGGAAAAGGCTGGGTGAACACACAGAGCACAGCTAGATACTGTCTATGTCTATGTGGTGTGTTGGAGAGACGGAAGAGTGGGGGCCAAGGCCAAGAAACAGCCATTGGTTCCTTTCAAGCCTTTTTGTACCGCCTCCGTCATTCTACCGAGGGTGAGGGCCTTCCAGATGCAGCCAGGACTCTGCCAAAGTGTCTGCCTTTCAAAATGCTTCCTTCGTTATTTATTTTTTGTGAAACAAAAAATCGCAATCTGCACTGAATGAATACTACTGAATGAACTCAGGACTAAACAATATAAATACGGACACGGAGGTCCACATGGGTGCAGACAAAGGTTTGGGTATAGTGGTAAAGACGATATGAACCTGTACATGATCGGTTCTGCTCTGCACCCCGAAAGCACACTGCTCTTTCTAAAGGTAACCACCGACATTAACTTGTCTGCAATGCACTTGTCTATGAATTACAATCACATATGAGCTACGCACACTTTTTGGCATTAATGAGCAAAAAATTACCAAATATAGTTCTTGTGGCTTTTGTCACTTAACAGAATGCCTCAGTGATCTTTCCATGCCTGTCCTTTTAATATTTAATTACCATATGGCATTCTAGTGAGGACACACCAGACTGTATTTAATCTCCTTTTGAGGAATCTATAGACCAAGTTAATTTTTCTCACATCTATGAAAAGTAAACACCCTGGCGTCAGGGTCTTTGTAAAGATGCATAGGATGCCTTTAGAATCGCTAGGACTGGAATTCTAGATCAGCCATGAGCATGATTTAAAGTTTTAAATGTGAGAGGAAACCGGTTGTGGACTTGGCCATATTTCATTGTATACATGCATGAAATTCTCAAAGAATAAATTAATTAAAATATTAAATATTTTTATTTTTGAGAATTTCATACATGTATACAATGAAATATGATCATATCTGTCTCCCATTTACAACCTCCATTTTCTGTGAACGCTATTTTTTTTGTAGCCTACTAAGTCTAGTCAGCGCTGCCCGTACGCACACAGGGGGTAAGGCCATCTACTAGAGTATGGCCACATCCAGCAACTATCCCCTGCCAATGGCTCCTCGGTAAGGGGCGGGGCCTGGAGGTCATCTGCTCACTTATGTCAGTTCAGTTGGCGTGATCTTGTGCAGGTAAGCAACCGCATCTGCTGTGAGCTCGTGGGTGTAATTCTAGGTCCAGGGGCAGAGTCATTGCAACGCTCCTCTCCCCATCCATTCTTACATGCTG
>CABHPP010148273.1:31059-61095 GCA_902168425.1 Peromyscus attwateri | reverse complement strand
CTCCTCCTCCTCCTCCTCCTCCTCCTCCTCCTCCTCCTCCTCCTGTCTGGCTCTTGTTAAAAGTTGTTACTTCTGCTCCTTTCCCCTAAGGAAGTTTCCCAGCAGAGGTGTCCATTGTTTCTCTGCTCCACTCCACTAGGAAGTTTCCCAGCAGAGATTCTGCTCCACTCCCATAAAAAGTCTTCACCGAAAGCTCTTTCAAGAGATTTATTTGGGAGAGAAGAATCCAGGAGAGTGGCCGCCTCTGCTAGGGTGGAGAAGGGCAGCCGCCAACCGCACGGGCACAGGGTTTAATATAGGGCTTCTTAGGCACACAGTTTTTCCAGGGAGAAGATTTTCAGGGAGGGAATTGGTCAAATTTCAATCCCCTTGAGCTTGGACAAGATCAGATTGGCTGGATTTCATGCTCAGGGATTGGTTGGTTTTCCTGCTCAGGGATGGGTTGATTTTGTGCTCAGTTGGTAAGGGGTAGATTTGGCTCTGGTTTTAGGACCAAAGTGTATTTCTTTGGCTCTGGTTTCAGGATCAGGGTGTGTTTCTTCGGTTCTGGGTTCAGGGCCAGGGTGGATTTCTTTGGCTGGCCATTTTACCCTACACATACTATCTATGTCCTATTGGTTTTCTTTCTCTGTAAAGCCCTAATATCTGTCTATGTCTACTAAACCCAAGGCATCATTTTTTTTAATGGAAAGTTTCTTTGTTTAAGTGGAACTAAAATAACAAGTCTTTGGCTTATACACCAAGCAAACAGAATTGTAATTAATCTGAAAATATGCCCTTGATCTGTTTAATGGAACTGTGATTCCCAAAGCAGCTCAGCAGTTTATCCACCCACAGAGCAAGGAAGAAAGACATTACACTGGAAAGAGACCATCTTGCAAGGGATAGTAACAGCTTCTCACAGATTAAATGGAGCAGAATTTAGATGTACGACAGTTGGAAACTTCATGCCTAAAGGTGACCAGGCTGTTTCCACGACAAATACATAAATGGCAAGAACCAGACTTCATCACAAGCTGTCCAAGCTGTCATCTCACTAGTTCTCCATGCCAGACTAGACTCCACTGGAGAAAAACGATGCTTGAAAATGAAGAGGAGAACTTAGAAGCAGTCACCTTCTATGCACGTGGGAAATGTTAGTAAAAAAGCAAAGTAAGAAATGCATGTCTAGTGACTAACCTCGTGTGGGAACATTCCCATGGAGGGACTTCCCACACTCTTACTTTCTCTTAAATGGGGACGTCAGCCTCTTTCCCAGGAATCTGTTCCTGGGGGATTTGGTTTGCGGAGTCTGTTTTGACATCATTGCTTCCCAATAAGAAGTTCATAAAGAAAGACTCTAGAGGTCTCATGGGATAATTGTAAAGCATTGGAGAATACCAGGTAGCCTTTAAATGACAGCTACTTGGTGTTGTCAAATGCTTGCTAGATTAAGGAGCTCAAAACCTGTGACACCAGGAAAGCCATAAATGACCAGAAAAGTCATCTGAAACTTTCATAAATTATGGTATTTTGCTGTTTATCAATGATAGCTAACTCTTAGTATGACTGCAGTTATTTAAACCACTAAACGAAGAAAACTGTGATTGGTGTCCTCTCTTACCTACTGTCACCATCCCCACATCTCCTAAATACATTCACAGACCCTTTCATTTCAATGAGGCTCTAATCTTAAATCCATGCTAACAATGCCCGCTGAAAGTTCAGGTGTGACTGCAAATCCACACAGGACACAACTGGGTCCTGGGGAAGCAGCTCAGCTCCAACACGGGCTTCCCCTCACACAGGACTCAGAGTCTGCCCTAGTGGAGTCTTAGGTCAAGCTAGACGAGTCGGGCTTCAGTCTGTGCCTCAGATGTGCTATGCTGACACTGGGCCAAGACTGAGGTAAAGCATCACAGCCACACTCCTTCTGAGACCCACTGACGGGTGGGGTCTCCTCCCTGCATCATCCGGGGTGGGAAGTGCTGATCCTCAGTCGGGGTGCTGTGGACCATTCCTCGGAGTGCCTGGGACCTTCTCGATAGATCCTTCTTTCTTGTTCTGTTCTTCCACCTCTTGTCTGCCACATCTCCCGTCTTCTCTCACTGTCTTTCTTCTACTTGGACCTCAATCCCATTCTCGACCGCCCCAGCATGTGCACAGTGCTTAACAAGGATGGATTTCTTGTTCTTCCCTCAAAAAAAATGCCCTTGCACTTCTGCATAGGCATGACCAAGCTTACCACCTGTCTCCCAAAAATGCAAACATACAGTCAGAATGTGAGACTGCCAACTCCACATGAGTTCCGGCAACTCCACGCCCAAGGTTTAGTAAGGAATAAGATGTAGCAAGGAAGTCAAAGAAAAAAAACTTACTTAAATCAAAACCATTCACAGCTGAAGACTATAAATAAAATCATTAAGTACAAATGTCTCATATTTGTGTGGATTTAGAGATCTCAGCAGATATCCAGGACACTGGTTTGGGACCAAAGTAAATAAACTGCCCATGGGCCTGACCTTGGCAGAGCTCATGCTGTTAGTATTAGGGGGAGAGGTTGAATGTACTGTGTGAACACCAGCTTCACATAATGAAAAGTTACATCTTTATGCTTCAAATGACTCCATTAAGAAAATGAAGAAAGTTTCCTTGTGTCAATCCCATATCTGGAAGGAGCATTGGACCGAGAATGTGTAAAGATGCCCTGACAGTCTAGAAATTAAAAAGACAATTCAATTAGAAAACGGACACCAGACTTCAATGTGCGTTCTCAAAAAAATACATACAAATGACAAATTTTCATTTTAAAAGATGTTGGATGTCATTAGTCATCAGGGAATGCAAATAAAAATGAGACAGTGAGGCCAGGCATGGTAACACCCACCTCAAGCCCAGCACTCAGGAAACAGAGGCAGGTGGATCTCTGAGTTTAAGACTAGCCTGGAAGCCAGGCAGTGGTGGCGCACGCCTTTGATCCCAGCACTTGGGAGGCAGAACCAGACGGATCTCTGTGAGTTCGAGGCCAGCCTGGTCTAGAGCGTGAGATCCAGGACAGGCACCAAAATTACACAGAGAAACCCTGTCTCGAAAAAAAAAACAAAAAACAACAACAACAACAACAAAAAGTTACAGAAGACTAGCCTGGGCTACATATCGAGGTCCAGAGCAGCCAGGGCAACATACTAAAAGCCTATCTCAAAAAGGTGTGTTGGGGGAGGGGCAGACAATGAGGGAAATATGAATTTATAATCAGTTTGTATAAAAAAACAAGTGGGCAGGTGAGGCGTCAGCTGGTAAAAGCCTGAGTTCCATTGCCAACTTCCAAAAGTTGTCCACTGACCTCTATGTATGTGCCTTGGTGTGCATATCCCACATTCACTCACACACACACACACACACACACACACACACACACACACACACACACCAGTAATAAATTAAAAACGAAAAATGGTTGATCACTCAGGGAAGTCAGAGCCTCTTGGGCTGATCATAGCAAGTTAAGAGGGTGGTATTGCAGGTAAGAGGGTGTCAGCGTCTAGCATGTTAACCATGGAACTGCAGGATAAACTAAGCTACATACCCACACAGAAACCCATGCAGATGTCACATTTGTGGTAGCCAAAAAGAACAAACTCCTCATAGTCCCTTGACAGAGATAGATATGCCAACTGTGGTGTATCCACACAGTGAAATAGTAGTTAGCAAAGACATGATGTTTTGATACAAACTACAGCATGGATGGGTTTGAAAACACCATGCCAAGTGAAACAAGCCAGTCACAAAAGACCATGCGCTGCTTGACTCCGTGTGTATGAAATGCACAGAAAACACATCCACCAAAGGAAGGAAGCTAAGGGCTAGTTGACTGGAACTAGAGATGAGAGAGGAAATGGGAAGCAATCAAAGAGATGCTCTTTCTGATAAAGAAAATGTTCTTCATTTTATTGTGATGGTTACATAAGCCTGTGACTGCACTAGAAGCTATTGAGTTGTAAGTGGATGGATGGTATTTGTGTCATTAAGACTTCTCTATCATTGTGACAAGCTGGGAAAAAAATCATGCTAGAGTGTCTGCATTCTCCTGATGAAGGGAGTGTGCTGACCTCCTATTGAGAACCATCGGAAAAGAAGAATTCTGGGTAATGTGTGACAACAAGAGTGGTAGACGTTCCCAACATTCTGGCCAACAGATGTTCTATTCCACAGAATAAAGCTGTCCTTTCTCTAGTTCACCGAAGCCAACATCAGCAAAATAAAAGGAGCTTTCCTTTCAAGCCACCTGACATGCTTCTTCTGATCTTTGTAGGCATTGTGACACTGAGCACGGGATCACGTGCCATTGGGGGTGGGGTGGGGTACTTTAACAATTGGTTGGCTGTTCAAATCTCCGAAATACAGTGTTTTCAAACATAATCTAAACAAGAAAGGGGGTGTCCACAGCTTGGTGTTTCTCTAAAAGGCCATGTAAGTGAAGTGTATTGACACTGTCATGGTTGGAATAGGAAATGCCATCCCTAAGTTCACGTTTTGAGTCCTTGCCCTTCAGCTGGTGATGATGCCTTAGAAAATCATGGAGACTTTGGGACAGGCTGTCTCACCAGTGGACATAAGCCGCTAAGGCAGGCCTCTGAAGGTCACAATACTGTTCCACTTCTGGCTCCACCCGCTGCTTCCTGATCCCCTGAAGTGTGAGGAGCCTCCATTGCCTGGCTCCAGTGCAATGAATGTGCCTGCCATGTCTTCTGCACCATGACAGCCTCAAGCTGCGAGTCAAAACAAGCTTCTCTTTCCTTTGGTTGTTTCTCTTCGTATCTTGTCACAGTGATGAGAAAAACAAGCAATGCATGGACCACAGGTCAGAAAGAGAGGGGGCCTTTGAGATTAGAAGGCAGGATTTCAGCTTGACCCCGTCAGTAGTCACATCATTCAGAACATAGGGCACTGACCATGAGAAGCCAAGGAAATGAGTTACTGGATAAGACAGTGGGAGTTGGAAGCTACCTGGATGTAAAGAGGTGATTCTGTTGGCTTCTAATCAATTCCTTGACTAGTCTCTACAGAAACTTTTCCATCACACACCATATTACCTACTTTTCTCACGGTTGTTACCAAATACCTGACAAGAAGTAGCTTAAGGGAGAAAGGGCGTGTTCGGGCTCACCATTTGAGGTAGAGTCTATTGTGGTGGAAAGAGCATGGTCACGGGGTTGGCTCCCAGCTGTGGTTGGGGGAATATAAGGCTGCTTGCTTGTATCTGGGCAGTTCTGAGCTACCTGTAGGAATTTTACCTCTTGGATAACAAGAGTGCTGAGCAATCCACCATGTAGAGATTCCTGTGTAAGCCTCGGAGCATCATTCAACAGTTTTGGCTCCCTCTAGCTCTCCCTCCACTGGACCAAGATCTTTGTGGGAGGTCTATCTACCCACTTAAGAACCTGAAGGACTCAGGGGACTCCTCAGCCCTCGGTAAGTATGGAGACGCCAAAGCCTCTCTGCCCCCAGGGTAGCCTGGTGATCCACATCACCTCTGTTCTTAGGAACATTTCAGCAACCCAAGCACAAGTAAGAAAGAGAAGGGACCAAAGGGAGATTCCACCTCCATCTAGTTCAACCCTTGGGGAGCCCCTACCCTTCCCAGAACTTCCCATCAGACCCTTCTCTGCTGGCTGTGACCCAGCCAGTGGCTCATTCTCATTGGTTCTGTACCAGGGAAGGATGACTATGTTTTCCATTCTCTGGGGGTACATTATGCTTCCCCTCTGGGAGCTATCAAGTGACAATAAACAGAAATATTTGAGTGCAGACTTTATCCCTACAAGGGAGATGCTTCAGAAAACACAGCAGTAAGTGCCTGGGGATACTGTGCTTTGGAATGTTCTTCAGTACCCTCTGGATTGGTTGTAACTGGGATTTCATGGACCCTTTACAGATCATCAAGCCAAGACAGGGGAGGTGGGGGTCAAGTCTAAATTCGGAGCTTGTGATCTGACTTTTGAAAGGCATTTGCACAGCAACAATCGTTTTTAATATTCTTCTTAAAAATAATAGTTCCATTAAAACAATTAGAGGCAGGAATTAAATGCTTTAATCCAATTGTACAGATCAGATTCAGCCCTAATTCCAGCTCTCTCTCAGAACTGTCTTCAGGCTGCAAATCTACTTCATCTCAGGTCCTCTGACTCAGGATCCCATGAAGGAATTAGCCACACCCTAGCTACAGAGAATAAGTGAGTGGGGGTTGGAGAGAGGTGGCTCCGAGGTAAGAAAGCCAACATTTATTAGTTAGGTTTTGTTGCTGTGATAAACACCAAGACCAAAATCAACCCAGGGGAGAAAGGGTTTATTTGACTTCCAGTTCATGATCAAGGGAAGCCAGGGCAGGAACGTGGGGACTGGAACTCAAGCAAAGGCCATAGAAAAGTGGTTGTTTATTATCTTGTTCTCCTTGGCTTTTTTTTTCTACAATCCAGGACCACCTGCCTAATGGTGCCATCCCCCACAATGAGCTGTGCCCTCCAACATCAATCATCAGTCAAAAAAATGTCCCATAGAACTTGGCCATAAGTCAATCTGATGGAGGCATTTCTCAGTTGATTTCTCAGATAACCCTGACTAGTGTCCAGCTGACAAAAGTCAACCGGCATACTGTTCTTCTAGAGGACCTGAACTTGCTCCACATCAGGTAGCTCACAACTGTGTGCAAACCCAGCTCTAGGGGCATCCAACTCCTCTGGCCTCCACAAGTACCAAATGGGCCATGGGGTTCTACAAGACAATGAAGCAAGCCTTATTAGAGGAGAAGGTTGGCTCTTAAAAAGACACCCGGCTTGGCATCTTATATTCCCAAACCCTGGACAGGTGCAAGCAAGTCCTTCCTGAAAGTAGAGTGATGGACAGATAAATTTTGAGAACCTTGGTGATTAGTTCTTTTGTCAACCTGGCACAAAATAGAGTCATCTGGGGAGAGGAAACCTCAGTTAAAGGATTTCCTGCATCAGATTGTCCTATAGGCAAGTCTGTGGTGTAGGAAGACTTTTCTTTCCACCAGTCAGTTTCCAAATAACTACACAGAGACTTATTGTTGATTATAAATGCTCAGCCAATAGCTAAGACTTGTTGCTCACTAACTCTTACAACTTAAATTAACCAATTTCTATTAATCTATATGTAGAATATTATTTTAAGATGTGTTACACTTGTTTATGCTGTGGAACATTTGTTTAATGATGCATAGATATGATGCATTCTTTTATGTTGCATTTGTTTTACTCTGTAGAACTGTGTTACTTTGCCTGTCTAAAACGCCTGATGGTCTAATAAGGAGCTGAACAGCTAATAGCAAAGCAGGAGATAGGATAGGTGGAGGTGGCAGACAGAGAGAATAAATAGAAGGAGAAATCTAGGGGGAAAAGAAGAAAGCAAAAGAACAAGGAGAGGAGGATGCTAGGGGACAGCCAACCAGCCACACAACCAGCCATGAGTAAGAGTGAACGTAAGACATATAAAAGTAAGAAAAGGAAAAATCCCAGAGGCAAAAGGTAGACAGGATAGTTTAAGTTAAGGAAAGCTGGCAAGAAACAAGCCAAGCTAAGGCCAGGCATTTATAATTAAGAATAAGCCTCCATGTGTGATTTATTTGGGAGCTGGATGGTGGGCCCGCCAAAAGAGTAAAGAGTCAAAGACCAAAAACAACCAACTACATCTATATACTGTCCTGAAGCTTGTCTACCTCATCTACATACTTCCCATCCTGCTCACTCTGCATCTCATGGCATCTCCTCTGACTCCACCCTTCTTCTCCCCAGTGTCCTAGTCTGGCTCTCCTGCCCAATCTCTTCCTGCCCAGCTATAGGCCAGCCAGCTCCTTATTAACTAATGAGAGCAACACATATTTACAGTGTACAAAGATTGTTCCACAGCATTTCCTCCTTTTTGTCTAATTAAAAAGGAAAGTTTTAACTTTAACAGACTAAAATTACATACAACCAAACAGTTATCAAGTAAGAAATACAGTTACAATATCCAGTCCATTTGTATTTGGCAAAATTAGAAAAAAATATTCTATTATTTATCTTATCTTTATGAGTCTAAGTTTTATATCTAATTTACCTTTTACCATAACTAAGGAAAACTTTAAGTCTAATTATTTAGTCTTTAACTCCATCAAAGACCCCAGAAGGATGTAATATTACCTAATGACAGAGACATCTGACTGCCTGGACAGTCATCCAAAGTTTTTCTGTAATGTTGGGGCATCTATCTTTGGCCCACAGGCCTAGTATATCTGACAGACTTTTCTGAGAAGCAGGGAATTTTAGAGAACTGTCCTACCTTAACTTGGAAAAGTTAAACAATCACTTTCTTTTGCATCTTGTTGGTCCAGTTTGGACAATATACTGTCAGCAATTGAGGCAAGGACATGTTTTTTGTTTTGTTTTTGTTTTTGTTTTTGTTTTTGTTTTTGCCCAAATGACTAGCTTTGGCCATAAAGAAAGCAAACTCCCTATGGAGGTTCTTTGATGCCCATTATCTTCTCTGAAGTAAATTGGTGCTGTTAGGAGCAGATGTGTCTCACTATTATGAAAAACCTTAGGTTATTAAACACCTTAAATGGCATATTTTGTAGGTCTTTGAAGTGTTTGAAGACTATCTATCTATCTATCTATCTATCTATCTATCTATCTATTTATCTTATTTTTTAACCTTGAAAACATACTTAATATGACTACAAGTTTGATTATTATGGATGACTAACTACTAACCTGTATTTTTAATTATACAATGTATTTTTAAATGAGTTGTATAAGCACAATACCCAAAACAAGAGTAGAAACATACATACATTATAACAAAATTAACTTTAAATTTGTATCAATAAACCAAAATCCATACCAGTGTAAAATATTTTGAGATTAATAGTTGTTTTTGGATTAAAGTAGATTCAATAATCTACCCTTTTATCTCATCATTTCAATATAATTTTTCCCTTTAGAAAGAGATCTTTGAATTTAACTCTTTTTAATTTTTTTTACTATGACAAATAACAACTTGTAACCAACCCACCTAAACAATGACAAACATCCATAATCCATTGAATAACTAAAACCCACTCATACCCTATCTCTTGGGAATGTGGGTGTTGTTCTCTAGACTACTTTCTGTTGTCTGTGGGCACTGGTATCTTTGGGGGAACCTTGAGAAAATCAGGATAATTGTTAAGACTTGCCTGGAGTATTTTGTGAGTCTGGATCATCTCAGCCAGCAGCCTTGAAGCTGTTTTGGATGTAGAATTTTGAGAAGACTATAACAAAGGCATTTTGAGATGCTGGATCACCTGGGCCATCCATTTTTATTGGTGTCTGGTCCCCTTGCTCTGAAAATACATAAACTTTTAAAGGTAACATACATATCTGTATTAATACAAGTATACACTGTGCATTGTACATAAGTTAGCCAAAGATAATCTTTTGTTTTATGTTTAAACAGGTAAAATATGTGCTATGTGTTTTGTAGTTTTTCTAGGTTTATCTCTTTATGTCTGTACCCAAGATTTTTAGGGGGGGTCTTCCTCAATCTTGTAGAAACAAAAGCATAAACTCTTCTCCAAGTAATGTATCTTTTGACTTTCATTTTGAAGTCTAGACATTTTAAAAATATGTAGGTTGGTTTAATCCAGCATTTTTCATAACCCAATATGTCTTAGCAGCTATCGTTTGTTCATTAGTAATACGAACATCTAAAGACAACACTTAACATACAGGATTCAGACTCTCTGTGTATTTCCCATCTTTATGTGGCTTATTATTCTTTTTATTCTTTTTATTTTATTTTACTCCTTTTTAAGGACTTTATTATTCTCTCTCCCAAGCCTATGTACATTTTTAAACACACTGTGACCCATTTACAGGTTTTTCCATCTGAATCTGTCTTTAATGAGCATCTGTATTGTTCTTTGATCACATGAGATGAATCTTACACTGCTATGTTAGTCACTGGCATGACTCAGCTTAGTGCATGCATTGATGCATGGCATTGGAGGCTGACTCCTCCCCCTTGGTTCTCTGAGACCTTAGCCTCATGGTGGAGGTATCAGTGGGAGCCATGCTTACTGCCCCAGCTCTGGGAAGTTGTTGGGTCCATGCTGTCACCACATAGCATACCACCTGCTGCTCTCAAACCCCATATAAGTGTTGGTGTTTATTATGTAACAGAAAGCATAATAGGACACCATCCCTGAAACTATAATGTACAAACTATAATCAGTGTGTTTCTTTGTAGAATGCATAAGGAGGTCCAAGGTCAACCAAGCATGCCACTGTATCCACTTGGGGAGGTATCTGACAGATTTAGGATAATTCTACCCCTAAATGAGGATGTCCCTAAGACCAGAGTATCTAGAGATGGGTTTAAGTATCTTTTCAATGCCTTCTCAGGAGTTGTTTTAATATTTTATAATTCAAGGTAACTTTTAGGTTGAAGACAATCACTGGCAAGTTCAGAAGTCAAACCAGTTGTCTGTAAAGCCCACAGTCTTAACTTGCTCCTTGTGTGTCCATGGGTTTCCTGGAAACTTGATTTGATACAGTTTCACTTTTTTATGCTAAGATTTCATGGAGTTCTCTGAGCTTCAGACCACCCCAGGACAGAAAGTGCATGAAGCTTGGATATAATAATAAGTCAGTAGACTCAGAAGTTGACAGTGGGGTCACTCTACCCTGCCCACCATGTTCTGAGCTCCCCATCCACCTCTGACCTAGTTCTTAATCTGCTGGCAATCATTAACTGCAGAAATGGTGGTTTTACAATTGCACCCTTTTATCATCTAGGGCCTTCTGATAACCTGAAATATGGTACATTGGGACAGATTGAATCAGTGTTTAATCCTTAATTCCTTCATTCTGGTTTTCAGTTTTGTGGTATTTTTGCTTTCATTTTTTCCAATAGTATTCAATGAGTTGTTCTGTTTTTTAGGGAGTACTTCCTATTCCTTGTGTTTTGTGTAATCAACAGATTTCAACAATTGCATCCATTATTGTCAGTACTAGTTAAATGACCTCCTCTTTGGTCACTGGGAACCCATTCTTTTAGATCTTGTGTTGTTTTAAATATGTACTGTGTCTTTCACAGCTTACTTCATAACAAAATGGAACATTCCAGGGTCTAAAGAAATATTTCCTTCTCCACAGCTGGGTGCAACTGATCTTCCAGACCCCTGCTCTTCTCAGTAACAGTAATTTAGACACCATCATCTCAATGGCAGACGATCATTGACTGAGGGTCATCAATAGTTTATTTTATTTATTTATTAAGAAAAATGTTTTTATTTATGTGTCTATGGGTGCCCATTGAGGCCAGAAGAGAGTGACAGAGCCCCTGGATCTGGAGTTACAGATGGTTGTGAGTCACCTGATAGGAACCAAAACTCTGGTCCTCTATAAGAATAGCAAGCCCTTGTAACTCATAACTGCTGAGCCACCTCCCCAGGCACCTGTTACTTCTCTTTTTTCAGCCTTATTCATTGGATGAGTCTAAAAAAATCAGTGACTTTGAATTTAAAGCGGTTCATACTAGTATTTCCTATTTAGATGTGATAATTTTCCTACACTCTTTACTTCTCCTACTGGACCACTTCCTATACTAAAAATGTTGCTTTCAAACACTGTAAGCATAATTGTTTCTTTACATTTTTCTCCTATGAACAGTATTTAATATTATTCCTTTCTCTGTGTCTCTTTATTACATACCTCACTACAAATGGACACTCTTAATACCTAGTTTGAAAGTCACTTAAATAATCCTTTTCCTTGTGTGATTTAGTTCCTGTTAGCATTCATTTTTAAATTGCTTTCTTGGGTTCTTTCTTTTTCAGATAGTTTTTAAAGTTTGCAATATATTTGTAGTCTTTTGAACCTAAAAACTGCATTTAAAAAGACAGATTCAACTATTGCCAGCAGTCTATTGTGGGGGCATCTTTGTGGATTTCTGTGGCCTCTCTAGCACTTTGCTTCTTCCTATTCTCATGTGGTCTTCATTTACCATGAACATTCCTTGTGTTCCCTCTCTGTTCTTGATCCAGTTGGAATCTCCCGCTCCCCCAAGTTCTCTTTCCCTCACCCCTCGCCCCTCATTACCCCCACTCACATCCAGACTGTTCATATAGATCTCATCCATTTCTCCGTCACTGGGAGATCCCAGTGTCTTTCTTGGGGTCCTGTTTTCCAGGTAGCCTCCCTGGTGTTGTGAGTAGCCATCCAGTCATCCTTGTTCCACAACTAGTATTCTCCTATGAGTGGGTACATACCACATTTGTCTTTCTGAGTCTGGGTTACCTCACTCAGGAGGATTTTTTCTAGATCCATCCATTTGCCTGCAAACCTCATGATGTCATTGTTTTTCTCTGCTGAGTAGTATTCCATTGTGTATATGTACCACAGTTTATTTATCCATTGAAGGGCATCTAGGTTGTTTCTAGGTTCTGGCTATTACAAATAATGCTGATATGAACATAGCTGAGCAAGCGCCCTTGTGGTATGATTGAGCATTCTTTGGGTATATGCCCAAGAGTGGTATAGCTGGATCTTGGGGGAGATTGATTCCCAATTTTCTAAGAAAGTGCCATATTGATTTCCAAAGTGGCTGTACAAGCTTGCATTCCCACCAGCAGTGGAGGAGAGTTCCCCTTGCTCCACATCCTCTCCAGCACAAGGTGTCCTCAGTGTTTTTAATCTTAGCCATTCTGACTGGCCTAAGGTGGTATCTCAGAGTTATTTTGATTTGCATTTTCCTGATGATTAGGGATGTTGAGCAATTCCTTAAATGTCTTTCAGCCATTGGTGTTTCCTCTGCTGAGAATTCTCTGTTTAGTTCTATAGCCCTGTTTTTAAGTCTTACCTATCGCTGGCTGACCTTAAGCCTGGAGATGGAGCTAGTGATCAACTTGAACTTCTACCATCCTGCCTCCACCTCCCCAGAGCTGGCATTACAGGAGTGTACCCTATACCTGACTGAGGCAACCTAGGCCTTCCTGCATGCTAGGCAAGCACTCTGGCAACTAAGCTACATACCAACACTGCCTGTCCTTTCCTACAAATACGATCGGATATTCTTTATATCCTTATGCTAAATGCCTTTTTTCTGTGACTTCTATTTATAGCTTCTGAAGTTTTCTGGAAGTTCTCTTAAAAAAGTCTAATGGACGTGGCACTTGGCTCCCAGATTGTGTTGCACCTCAGACGGAGAAACACGTGGACAACTCATTTCCTTCCCTGTGCTTTTCTGCTGCGCTACCCAAAAAGGACCAAAGATAGGCATGTTCAAACCACACAGCTGTCACCAAAACCCAAACATCTGTGCTATAAAATGTCTGTTCCATTAAGCTCCAGTCTCTTGGAAGCTCTAAGAAGGGAATATTGCAATTACCTCCATAAGAAGTTAAGGAAATTAACTTGTAGAAATATTAAATAATGCATCCAAGATTGCACAGCTAGTCTGAAGATGGAGCCAAGACTCCGCCCACTTCCGCCTTGTGTGAAATCCCACACTGCTCATTACTATTCATTGCCTGTGGTTTCTGCTTCATTACTATTTTAAACTTCATTTGATAGCCTCAATGCTTTTTATACTTTTTAAATCACGTGACACTTCATTTCTCCAGCTACATTGTAGGCTCTACCAGGAACTATTTTATACAAACTGTAAGCACACCTTACTATTCTGTCTCTCTCAGTCTATATATAAATGGCCATTTGTGTGTATGCATGACTAGGGTATGGCATGTGTATAAAGTGATGAACAGAACAGATAGCTTTTGAATTGTAGGGCTGAACTCAGAGAAGTGCTTGTCACGTAAACATAAGGACCTGAATTCAATCCCCAGAGTCCGTGTAAAAAAGCTGAATGTAAGCCGGGCGGTGGTGGCACACGCCTTTAATCCCAGCACTTGGGAGGCAGAGGCAGGCAGATCTCTGTGAGTTTGAGGCCAGCCTGGGCTACAGAGTGAGTTCCAGGAAAGGCGTAAAGCTACACAAAGAAACCTTGTCTTGAAAAACCAAAAAAAAAAAAAAAAAAAAAAAAAAAAAAGGTGAATGTAATGGCTGGTGGTTGTAATCCCAGAGTTGAGGAGCTAGAGTTAGGTGGATTCATGAGACTCTGTGGCCAACCAGTCTTGTTTAGTTGGCAAGTTACAGGCAAGTGATAGACTCATCTCAAAAAAAAAAAAAAATTGCACAGCATTGCTGAGGAATGGTAGCTGAAGTTGACCTCTGGCTTCTTCATGCATACAAGTGCTCATATGTGCATGCGTGTGAACACACACACACACACACACACACACACACACACACACACACACACTTTTTTAAAAAGAATTGTAGCAAGTAAGTCTGAAGAAGAACAAACTAATTAAAATTTATCCAGGATTAAGAATAGGTTTCAAAAGGTTAGATTTGGCAACCCTCCTACCTTAGTTAGGAGTACTATTGCTGTAAAGAAACATTATGACCAAAAGAAACTTAAAAAGGAAAATATTTATTTCATCCACAGTTTCATGTAACAGTTCATCATCAAAGGCAGAGAGAGCAGGAACTCATACAGGGCAGGAACCTGGAGACAGGAGCTGATGCAGAGGCCATGGGACAGTGCTGCTTACTGGCTTGTTGTTCCTTATAGCTTGCTCAGCCTGCTTTCTTTAGAACCCAGGACCACAGCCCAGGGATGGTACTCCCACAGTGGTCTGGACCTCCTCCATCAATCACTAATTAGGAAGTGTCTACAGGCTTGCCTACAGCCTGATCTTATGGAAGCATCTTCTCAGTTGAGGTTCCCTCCTCTATGGTGACTATGCCTTTTGTGAAGTTGATATAAAACTAGCCAGCACATCGCTAGATCCACTAGATTGAGTGACACTTTAAGAAACTCCACTAATTTTGAGCAGACGTAGTAAAGTCCATGGCAAAGTGAACCAGTATATGCTGTGATCTCAGTCTGGTGCATTTGAGCAAATGGAGACGGTATCACGGTGAGCAATGGCATCAAAGAGGAGAGAGAGAGACTGCTGTTTCCAACACTGAGTTGAGTCAAGAGGAAAAGTGGTTAAGGACATGTCTGAGATGAAAGAGTGTGAAGAGAGGTAAAGTGGAAGTCACTATAATCCAGAACCAAAGGTGGTACATACACACAACCGTGTCCAAAGACAAACTGGTTTATAGATGTATTTAGATTATCGGAAGGGAAGAAAGACTATCACTGGCAGACTGTAACTGAGAGACTGTCACAGGGAGACTGTAACTGGAATACTGTATCTGGGAGACTGTGACTGACTGGGATACTGTAGCTGGGAGATGGTAAGGGGGAGGTTGTGCCCGGAACGTGAAAGGCTGTAACTGGGAGACTGTAAATGAGAGGTTGTAACTGGGAAACTGTGACTGGGAGATTGTGACAGGGGGACTGTAACTGAGAGGCTGTAACTGGGAGGCTGTAACTGAGTTTGAATCTTTCATTTAGAGGGATGTGACACCCACAAGATACCATTTGGCTCCATTTCAACAGTTAATGAATGATTTTTGGGAAATTAAAACCAAATAGGTAAATTCTATCAGAAATAATTTGAACTATAATTTTGTTTAAAACATTTTTGACATGTGATGACATTCAATGTCAGAAGTCAATGACCATGTAGCAGTCACACTTCCAAAATAAACTAAAGGAGCAAAGGAATAGCATTTTAACTATTCGATGTTCAATTTAATGCATATAGCCCTGGTCAGACCAAGAAGCCTGTCTTCAACTAGGGAAGATCTCCTTCACCCTGAGCAGATACCATGGGCGCTGGCATCTTATTTCCTGGTGTGCTCCCCCTTGTCCCCTCTATTCCAAGAATATTGAACTGAAGCTTCTGGAAACACCTGAGGATGCATGACTAAGTCTATGGCAAATTGAAGCAAGGAGTGCTGTGGTCCCAATTTGCTGCATGGAGGACAGGAGAAAGGGGTAGCATTCAGGGGGACAGCAACAAAAACAGGAAAGGATATCCAATCAGGATCCTACCTCGGGGACTTCGCACTTAGTCATCCTTTTCCTGGCATGCTGTTCCCTGAGATGATTATAATCCTGTCTCCTTTGCCTCCTTCAGATCTGTCACAACCAGGGAGGCTTCCTCCAGCTTCTCTACTCACTGTAGCTTCTCCCTGGTAACCGGCCTCCATTTTTGCCTGATGGTGATTTTTTTAAAATCTGATCTTTGAAAATGTCATACATACATACAATGTATCTTGACCATGTCTACCCCACTCCCTCCCTCTAATACCCCCTAGGCTGCTTGCTCCCTTAATATCTTTTCCTCCCAACTTCACAACCTCATTTTTTATTTTATTTTTATTTATGTTTATGTCAGGGGGAGGGGTATGTGAATGCATGCCATATGCGTGTGGGTATCCCCAAGGGGAAGAACAGGACATCAGATCCTCCGGGACTGGAGTTACAAGTGGTTATGAATTGCCTGGTACACGTCCTGGGAACTGAACTGAGGTCCTCTGGAAGAGCAGCAAGTGCTCTTAACCACTGAGCCATCCCTCCAACCCACTCACGTACTCTTTTTCAAGTATTGATTTTTTTTAAGCCTTGATCCCATCCAACACACTACGTGTTTTAGTGTGTGTGTGTGTGTGTGTGTGTGTGTGTGTGTGTGTGTGTGTTATTTATTGTCTACCTTACTTCATTGGAATGCAAATCCAAGTCTAGAGTCTAGACTATTTCAGTCTGTGTTGCTAAGAGACTAATTGTATCAAGTTCCTGATGCCTCCTAGTACCTCAGTGAAGTCTCTAAAGTAGACATGTGAGTGGATGAGTCAACTCAATTATGTTGGAAACACAAAGAAAAGTTTACAGAAAAATAATACGATGAGGGCTGAAGAGATGGTTCATTGTTTAAGAGCATGTACTACTCTTACAGAGGACCTAAACTGAGTTCCCAGTATCCACATAACGTCCTGTGACTTAAACTCTGGGGCATCTGTCTCTCTTTTCTTGCCTTCATGGAAATATACTCACAGAGACACACAAGCACATACAAACACACATAAATAAACATAAAAATAAAAAAGATAAATTTAATATAACTAGAAATAGAAACTGAAAAAAATTCAGTGAGTAATATTATTGGTAAAACTGACTCAAAAGCTATAGCGCGTATCAAACCATTCAATTTGCTGTTGTGGTTAGTCAACCAGGGAAGAATTATAGCATCCAGTCATATGTTAGACCACAGAAATATTCAGTTGTATTATACTGAATGTATAAAATGTTCAATTCAATACAATTGTATTGAGTGTATAAAATTATTGTATTGTAGTGAATGTATAAAATATTCAATGCATTCAAAGAGTTTTACACTCTTATATTAATGATATTAAAACTATGGCAGTTAATGTTATAATCCAAAAGGAAACCAATCACCAAAAGCTAAGTAAAAATATCTTCCCATAAATAAATTATGAGATCAAAACTGCAGCTCTAAGTTATTAACAAAATTTGGTGTGGTGGTCAACACTTGTAATCCCAGACTGCCACAGGAAGACCTCAGGTCAGAAAAAAAAAGAAGCAAATAAATAAATAATAAACACTGAGGATATGACAGGTCAAAACTGATCAGTTGAGAACAAATAAACACAAAAGGGAAGGTGAATGCTTTTTTTTTGCCATTAGTAAGCAAAGAAGAAAGGATCATAGGAAAGGACCTGAGCCCTTGGTGCAGAACGTAGAGTCAGCAACAAGAGTCAGCAAAGGGAGCTGACATGGACAGCTTCAAGGAGACTGTTAGTGTCTAAGGAGGTGGAGGTAAATCCAAGCTCTTTGAAAACCGAACACAGAAGGAAATTTCTAGCATGTCTACTGAAAAGAGAAAGTAAAAACCAGAATGACACCACGGTTCTGGAACCAAAGAAGAGAAGGTGGCTCCGTTCCCAGTCACAAGTTATCGCGAAAGCTCACTGCGAGGTGACATTTGCTGAGGATTTCCCCGGCACACACCTGGCTTCCATTGCAGGTAAGATGAAATGTGCAGGAGAAAGTCAGTTGGGGCAGGTGTTGGAGGACAGGAAAGCCACCAGGGCGAAGGGGGAAGGGAGACAGGGAGCCAAAGGTGATGGAAGTTGGGTGGCATTAGCTTTAGACCACCATGAGGGCCTGAAAGGAGCAGCAAGATGGGTGGGAAGGAGCAGGGCAGCTGTCACCAGCCCTGTGCATCTCAGGGCCTGGGCTATCTCAGCACCTCCACCAGGGTTCCTACTAAGAGTCAGAGCACAGGAGCTGGACCAGTTCTCCGTCCTCCCAGGACATCTGTGGGACACACTGTTTCCTGTAGACATGCTGCAAAAGTGAGTATCTATCATTGCATCTATTCGTTTCAGGGACCTGGAATGTGTTGGTTTCCTTGCCTATGACAAATACGTCTACATATTTCTTAATCACATGACCAACCTCACACTTAGTGCTGAAACATTGGAGTGCTCCCGTGATGCATGAGTCAAGAGCAGATGCCACTCTCACGGCTCTTGCCTGGGATTTGTGTAAAGTATTAGCTAGCGCACTATGAGAAAGGAGCCGGGCATCGTGGTGCATGCCTGAATCCCAGCTCTTGGGAGGCTGAGGCAGGGGGATTGCCGTGAGTTCAAGACCTTCTTGGGCTACACTATGAGTATGATGCTACTATGAGGTACAGGGTGAAATAGAAAAAGAGGGAAGTAGAAGGGGAGGATGGGGAGGGAGGGAAGGGAGGAGAGAGAAGAGTGATGTGTAAATACAAGAACAGGGAACAAAACACCATTATTTATAAATTACGTGATTGTCTAACTGGAAATCTCCAGATATCTTACCAAATTAACTAAACATGTTTATGAATAAGTTAGGGTTTATGACAATTACAAAATATAAAATTTTCCAAAGTGTTAGAAACAAGCTACAAATTAATAATTACAAAAAATACAAAATATTCAAGTACACTAGAAAAATATTAATGAAAACTATTTGAAGAACCAGAAAGCTTTATTGGGCTATAGAAAGCAGATTGAATAACCAGAGAAAACCAAACTGTGTCTAGATAAAATTATTCCATGTGCCAAGACTTCAGTTTCTCCCAACTTGATTTATTTTATCCAATTTCAACAAACTATGGAAAATAATTTTCAAAGTTTTTTTTTAATCCTCTGGAAGAAAAACTTTGTGAGTTAGCTATAATAAATTTGAGCCGGAGAAAAAACATTTGAGACTATTCTATTTTCGTTTAAAACATAAAAGTGGTACCTACTAAAATAGCCGTAGAAGAAGGATTAGAAATATAGATTAATGGAAGAGAAAGGCAATCCAAGAACAGGACTGTAGGACAAAGACACATCGTGTGTTAAAGACACGTCAGACAGCTCAGTGTGGGAAGAATTGAGTATTCCACTTCAGTCTGAGGGCTGGCAAGACGGCTCAGTGTGGAAGAGTACTTGCAGTAAAAGCCAGGGAGCCTGGGCTCAAACATGAGTGCCCACATAAAAGCCAGGCATGGCTGCATGTACTGCAGTCCCAGCACTGTGGGTCAGGGGTGAAGACAGGAGGATCCCAGAGGCTGCCTGTTCGGTCAGCCTAACTGCAGCAGTGAACTCTGGGCTCAGTGAAAGACCCTGTCTCAAAAATAAAAAGGAGAGTACAACCAGCCAACATCTTTCCACCCGATGACCTTCACATGCAGATGTATGGCACATCTGTATATTCACGAACACACTGGAAAGAAGGAGTATAAAAACTACTAGTTACAGTGGTGTTGCACACCTTTGATCCCAGCACTTGGGAGGCAGAGGCAGGTGGATCTCTATGAGTTCGAGGCCAGCCTGGTCTACAGAGCAAGTTCCAGGACAGCCAAGGGCTACATAGAGAAATCCTGTCATGAAAAAACAAAACAAACAAACAGAAACACAACTAGTCAGAAATAACTCAAAATCAATAGCCTACTTCAAACCATGCATCCAAATTAATATCCCACAGATTATCTCCACATACAATAATTAAATGTAAGGCAGGAATAGCATGCGAAAGAATTAGAAGAAAGACTCAATAGTAATGAGGCAATTTTGTGGAAGCAGAAAACTTTCCCAATAGTATATCAAAGACAAAGACCTTAAAGGGAGGTGGCAACCAACCCCACTCTGTAAGAATGTTAAATATCTGTGCCCCCAAACCACTAAGAAATAGGGAAAATTGGGGGACAAGCCTTCAAATCTACCCCAAAGGCTACAGCTTCACAGCATTAAGAGAAAGAGCAAAATAATGACAGAGAACCAAGCCCAGAGCCTGATAAGCGAGGGAGATTAACAGAAAGTCCTCCTGGGAAGAGAGGTGATGCAAAAATTGCGTGTAACGTACTTAACATTGTAGTAACGACAAACATAAATAAAACCAATGGAATTTAGTTCCTGGAATTTTTGTTTTAAAAAGTGATAGCTCCCGAGGTGGTAAGGAAAGGCAAGGAGTTTTTGTTCCGCACTGGTGTGAACACCAAGAAGATTACGGAAAGAGGAACAAAGAAGATGAATTAAAGACAGGGATAATCGGCCTCCCAGGCAAGCCAGGGGCTTTGTGCTCACTACAGACTGAATGCTCCTTCTGATCCTGTAAGGAAGGGTCTGTGAGCACCCACTTTACTGGAGTGGCAGCCACAGACAAAAAAAGCAGTAGCTATGTGGCTGCTGTTTGCCTAAAGCCCAGCGATGACCAGAAGGGAGTGGACGACAAACTCTTGAGAAAGCCAGTAGTCGTTTGGGAAATGGCGACTGAATGCTTAACCCTGGGCTGGGAAACATGGGAGATTGTAGAAGTGTGCTGACTCTTGGGACTTGAAGAAAAGAGGAATGGCGAGAAGCCACCCGTGACAATAACCCAGTAGGCCCTGAATACCCAGAGACCACGACTGAACTCTCAAAGTCCCTGAGCTGGAACAGGGTCACTGTCAGCAACGTGTTTGGGTAGAAGGGAGGAGCAATCTAAGTGTACGAAGAGAGAGTCTCCTTTCCCAGAGACCAAAGGAGCTAGCCATCCCAAACTGAGACCAGAAAGTGGAAGCAAACAGACAGGTAACAGATGCAGCGGTTTATTTGAACAGTATTTAACTGCTGCTGACAACAGGACCTGGGTCCCTTCCTACAGAAGGAGCCATGTGAGCAGTACGCATGATTAGGGACTGAGACTAAGGACTTCAGAGTCACAGAAAACTGCTTAGGACAAGAGATGCCAGACTAACACACACGGCCAACTTCCATCTGAATCCTCAAATTCTGTCAGATTTCAGTGAACTTGCAACAACTAACCAAATATACAGGATCCCAGGTGTCTTCCTGATTCATGTTGGGAGTTGCTTATATAAAAGCTGAAATCTATGTCTAAAGCAATGGTTCTCAACTTGTGAGTTGCGACCTCTTAGCATCGAACAACCCTTTTGCCGGGGTCACCTAGGATCATCTACGTATCAGATATTTACATTATGATTGATAGCAGTAGCAAAAGTACAGTTATGATATAGCAACAAAATAATTTTACGACTGGGGGTCACCACAACATGAGGAACTGTAGTAAGCGGTCACAGCATTAGGAAGGTTGAGAACCACTAATCTAAAGGGATGTGTGTTATAAAACATAAAGAAAGTGTTATCCTATGACTAACAAGTCAGATAAACTGTTGAAATAGCTGAATATGTAGGTCATTGATTCTCAAGTGGGTTGGTAATTAAAGCCATTAAGTTGATCCACTAAGTATTAAAAAGAGTAGTGGATTGATTATCAATGAAGTCATGGGTAATGAAAAGATCCTAAATAGAAGGCAATTGCCAGCTTTAAAATAACTGGCGGCTTGATCGAAAGAAACCTGTGAGTGTAAAATTGACTGAAGGCATTTTAAGAAAATGTGGATAAATGCCAATACAAGTTCAGCCCACACAATAGAAGCCAGACACATTGGTAACTGATAAGTGCTTGGAAAACAGCAGGTGTGGCAGCATTTATTGTTAACTTGACAATCTAAAGTCACCTGCAAGATAGACCTCTGGGCAATGCTGTGGGAGATCATCTTAATTGCATAAGTGAAGTAGGAAGACACGCCCTGTGTGTGTGTGTGTGTGTGTGTGTGTGTGTGTGTGTGTGTGTGTGATGGGGGGGGTCCAGTCCCTGACTGGAATCTAGGACTGTGTAGGAACAGAGAAAGGATGCTGAGTGTGCGTGTCTGCGTGCGTGCATGTGTGCATTCGTTCATTACTCTCTGCTTTGGACTGTGACTACTAACATGACTAGTGACCCCAAGCCCCTCCTCCTGACTTCACTGCTGGGGTGGACTGTGATCTGGAGGTTCAAACTAAAACAGACCCCTACTCCCTTAAGTCTCTTTGATGGGATGTCTTATCACAGCGACAGGAAAAGTAACTAACACAGACGGTAACTAGGACAATGGTCATTATGGAAACCTGTGACCGGGCTGGACAGAAGGCCAGGGACCCCTCCCCTTTGACTAGCTTTATGCACCTTCCACAAAAGAAACAAACTACCTCCTGATCCTGCTTTCCTCCTCTTCTTCCTCTTCCTCCTCCTCTTTCTCTAGTTCTTTCTCCTCTGTCTTCTTTTGGGAGAATTTGATTCTTCTACAGATATTGCTATCTCTGTCTGACTTCGGATTTGGACAAACCTAGATTCAAAAAGTTTCCCTTAGCCAGGCAGTGGTGGTGCACGCCTTTAATCCCAGCACTCCGGAGGCAGAGGCAGGTGAATCTTTGTGAGTTCAAGGCCAGCCAAGTCTACAGAGTGAGTTCCAGGACAGGCTCCAAAGCTACCCCCCCAAAAAAAAGTTTCCCTTGTACCCTCCAAGTTGTCCAATATGAGGCAAGGCTCCTCTAGCCTTCGTCTTCTTCATGAAGCAGGGTTGGTAAAACCCACTTTAAGGCTTTAGGTTCAAGCTTGACCAAGGATTCAACAAACAGCAAAACAGCTTAGAAGGAGTTGGGCACTTGGTGAGTATTACGTGTCCTTTATATGTCCTGGCTTCTCTCGGTGTCCCTAGCAATCCAATAATGGCCTTCTAGAGTGTGGAGTGAAGTAGGTCACAGAAAAAGACTTTAACACCTGAAGGGGGTCTAACGTACTTCAGACTCAATACACTGTCTGGACATAGCCAGGGCCTTGGCTGGCTGTGTTCCTAGAGCTGTTGGCAGCGGCTGCCCTAGTGGACCAGGGCAATTGTTCTTTCCATAGTTTGAGAGGGCCAGACCTCTTTCCTTGTGACAGTTATGAGACCTCTCTTTCCACAATGAAATGCTGGTGAATATGACTCCCTTGGGAGAGAGAGTATGCATGAGTAAATACTCAGTGCTTATTTTTGTTTAAAAAAAATCTGCTTTTAGTAAGTTCTATTTTATGATCAATCACAAAATGATTATTCACAGGAGAAGGGGGTATGTCTGAAAAACAAAAACAAAAAAAAAAAAAAAAAAAAAAACAAAAAAAAACAACCAAAAAAACAAAACCCATTAGCAGCAGATTGAATTTAAAGCATCAGAGACAACATTTAAAGAAACAGTGACTGGAGGCAGAGGGACTTCAATTTTTTCTCTGTTTCCTAAGTGTGATGATATTTCTGTGCTAAGCTACCAATGACTTACTAATGCTGTGGGTCATGTCTTGGGTGTGGCCTCATTTCCCCAATAAAAGTTATGGATGGAGATATTAGCAAAGAATAATTTCAATCGGTGGTATCTGTGGATAGGTAGTTCAATTTGGAACCATTTCTTAGGAGTTCATAAATAGCCATTAAGACCCATTGAGTCTCAGCCCACACACTCAGCCTCTACATACTAGCTTAACAGAGCTCAGCGCCTTGCTGAAGACACCTATATAAACAGCTAAGCCTACACTTAATGAGTATCTATTAACGTCTTGGGGACAAGGTGAGGAATAATTACCTAGGAGTTAGTGAATAGTCCATTTAAATGGGTTCCCAAGGCAAATGAGCACGCAGAGGTGAAACAGGACTTCCGTAGGCTTGCAGATTGCGTGCACTGTGAATCTCTGAGAGCATGAGCGTGCAATATTTCCCGGGCTTGTTAGATGAATGGAGCCTTTCTTCTCAGGGAATTTTAATGAAGACCACATTGAGAAATGTGGGGAATGGAGATAAAACATACAGAAAATGGAAACAAATCAATGTGAAATAAGATAAATATGGTTTATTTGTGTGCATACAGATATATGCGTGTGTGTGTTTTCTCTCAACAGCATGCTTTTACCCCATAAATTGCAGCAGCAGTAGAATAATCCTCCTATGCAGGTTGCACCATCCTCTGTTGTTTGCATGACCTCACTATGCCAGCCATTACCATCAAAAGAAGCAACCCGATAGCTCGTTGGCATCGGTGCTTGCAAAGCTCTAAACATCTCAAGACCCCTCGTCACCATGGCAACCTTATCCCTAATTACCAACTGTAACAGCAATGTGGTTGCAGAAGCCTCTTTTGTGCAAAGCTGTCCTTCTGCAGAATTTATGCTGTTTCCCAGAATAAAAACAGCACTAGCACCACCTGCTGGTCATATCACTGTAATGCGCAAGCTCCCGGCGGACTCTAAGGCCCAAAGCCAAAGTCAAGAAACCGCAGCGCCAGCGAGGAACAATCCTGAATTCCAGAAAAGGAGAGCGAGGGGAGAGAGAGGGCTGACTATGTGGAATTGCACGAAAATTAACTTCCATTCTTATCTTAATAAAATAAGGGTCCTAAAAACAGTGAGAAATCTTCAAGAAAACACCAGTGTGTTTGGTCCTAAGAAATGAAACTGAGTCTGTGTGGAGTCCCGACAAAGACTTGCTTTAAATGCATTAAATACTGTCGACTTGCTTTGAGGTGAATATTTAGGAGCTGTGTGTGGAACCCATACCTGCAATCCTCGCACTTGGGAGGCTGAGATTGGTAACTTACATTGGAGACCAGCCTGGGCTATATGAGTTCCAGATAAGCCTGTGATAGGTTTTTAAATGATAAAATGAGTGTTTAGAAAACTGGTAAGTGTGACTATAAGATATGAAGATACACCACACTGTCGAGGACCAGTCTCCGGAGATTAGAAGTCACAGCCCAGAGCCCAGAACCCTCCTGGTGGGTGTGCCCATAAACTCCCTTGGATGAAGTTCGGTCATCTATAGCAAAAGGATACTATTAACACATCATATATTCTGTTTATTTCTTTCTTTAATTTTTTTCTCCTGTTTCCTCTGTAGTAAAAGCATTTCTGAGTTTGTGTTACTTATTAGCTAAAATCGCCTTTTTTCTATATTTGATTCTTACGCGTGTCAGAATTCTGATGTACATTTTGTTCTCCTTCAGTGCTCCCTAACACCAGCATCGCTCCTCTTTCTTGCTCCCCTCAGCCCGTTTGTGTCTGCTTTCATGTCGTCCTTTGTGATTCGATCCGAGATCCGCGGCTTCTAGAATTCACACAGTGGACGCCATTGACAGTGGTGTTCCTTTTCATGCTAATGACCGTTTCTCACCGCAGTAGCGTGCATTCCTGAGCAACTGGGTGTCACCGGAACCTTTCTTTCGTGCTCTGATCTTTCTTCACAATTCTTATTGGTTTGGGGGTTGTTAGTTTGGAAATTAAGGGGGACAAGGTCTCACTCTGTAGACCTTGTGATCGATCCTCTGGCCCTAGCCTTCTGGGTGCTGGGATTACAGAGGCACAAGGCTGCATCAGGCTTCTGGGATCACAGACAGACAGAATGACAGGCAGACTGACAGACAGACACAGAGAGAGAGAGAGAGAGAGAGAGAGAGAGAGAGAGAGAGAGAGAGGGAACACAGTAGCATCAGGCCTCTGTGCAGGTCTCCCCCTTTTTACACATCCCTGAACAAGGACAGTTTGTGTGCCCTGAGATGGAAAACTCTCTTTCAACCCTTTCAGTGCCCTTGATTGTCTGGATGGGCTTCAGAGGCCATCACTGCAAAGCCGATGACGTCAGTGAGCACGACCACCCATGGATCCCATCGATGCACACGGCCTGGCTGACAGAAAATGGAGGGGGTGCACAAGAAAAAAGAACCCTGGAGAAACCCTAGGGGCAAACCCTCCTGATCATCATCATCTGTGTGATGCACCAACACATACTCCTGCATCTCCCGTGCTGGTGTAAAGGTTAGCATCCCAGAAGGCTGCCTGGGGCCCTGTCCTTGCTTCTGATGGGTTGTTCCTCTTATTTGTTACTAAAACCCCAGGAGCTTTCTGGCTCAATCTTTCTTAAGCTGAGAGAACTCACACCAATCTTTAGGCCTCAGTGAAGTGAAGGACACTTGGAGATCCCAGTGGGGAGCCATCTAGGAACCTTGAAAGGGGGCACAAGAAAAAGGCACAGCCCGTGAAGTTTCTCGTGAGAAGGAAATATGACCTTCCTTTGCCTTTTTTCATTCGTTTAGTTTTATTCGAATAGATTTTTTTTTTTTGGTTAGTATACAAAGTCTCACTATGGGATCCTCAGACATAAAGATGTGTTAATCCTTGTCCTGTTCCCTCCCCAACCCCATTTCTCGTCCCCTTCCCCCACTCTTTCCCCCCATTTCTTCCCCTCTGCTCTCACCTCCTTCACCCAGTCCCAACCCCCTCCTCAGCAGTCCCCCTTCCTCTTTCATGACAGATAGATAGACAGATAGATGACACATGATAGATAGATAGAGATAGATGATTGATAGATAGATAGATAGATAGATAGATAGATAGATAGATAGAGATAGGTAGATGATAGATAGAGATAGATGAGAGAGAGAGAGAGAGAGAGAGAGAGATTCTGTTTCCCTCTTTTTTTTCCCGCCCTCCCTAACTCTCCCTTAGTATCTTTCCCCCTCTCGTGGCCCCCACTCTAGTTTCACGACCATACACACCCCCTTCAGCTGAGACACACTCACAAAGATTGTGAGAGAAAGCGTGCAGTATTTGTCTCTGGGTCTGAGATATTCCTCCACTCATGATAATGATGTGCAGCTCCGTCCGTTTCCTGCAAGTGTCATGATTTCATTGTGCATTATCTGACCCTCCCTTGGTGGACATCGGCTGGCTATTCCTTGGCTATTGTGAACAGGGCAGTGGTAAACACAGGTGAGCCAGCATCTCTGGTAGAACTTAGACTCTCTTGGTGATATGCTTTAGACCACAGAACCTACGAAAAGAGTCTGCTGGAGCCATGTGACCTGCCCTGACCCTGGGGAGATAGGAAGGACAGTGGAGCAACTGTCCCCAAGCTCTTGGGTCACTATGATGATTCACCTGTGAGAATGGACAAATACAACTCTCACATTAAACGGGATAAGAGTTCATTCTGGGGCCAAATATGAGTGACCACAGCTCCAGGTGCAGAGACTTGAGTGACCTTGAACTCCATATTCCAATATGGTGAGAGTTTTATGAAGTTTTTAGAATAGCAGGGCTAAGAAAGTCACAAATTGAGGTACTTTTTAAACACATTGGTGAAAACACTAGGTGGGTGAGTTCAAGCGAAGCAGGGGAGGCTTTGGTGGTCTAAAGTTAATACATTCCAAAGGTTTTATGTGTTAGTCACAAAGATGTTGAGTGAGACACAGAGGTGGGCAAGGAATGGCTATCTATGGGGCTAAAGATCTCCCAAGAAAATCATTAGTGCCTGGACCTGCAACATTCCATGGTCATTGAAATTCTACTCAGTTAATCTGCCTTGTGGAATGTTTGCTGAAAGAAGGTGTGTGTGTGTGTGTGTGTGTGTGTGTGTGTGTGTGTGTGTGTGTGTGTAGGAGGTCGGGGGTGGGGGATGTTCTTCTGCAATTTTCTTTCAAATATGGGGGAGGGGAAAACAGAGGCTGCGTGCAGTCACCTCACAGGCCATAATAAGCACTTACGTGTCCTCTTCTCCTGAACTTGGCATGAAATGCAATTTTTAAATGATATAATTTCCCTTTGGTTTTTTTTTATAAAACATAAATCTCAAATTAAATAAACATCACGTGTAACACTTTTAGAAATTCAATCAAATAAGCCATTTAATATCTATCTCAGCTGACCTATAGAGAAGACACATAAATAGATCAAGAAAAAAGTGTGAAGATCTCATTACCAATAAATTTAGAAGCAATTTTCTCCTTCCCTAAAGCGGGTGAATCCCAGAGTCTTAATTAACCTCTCAAAACTCATCTTCTTTCCATTCCTCTGGAACCTTCTTTTTATTAAATTTATTCTTAAATTTCATATATGTGTACTGTATCTATGTCCTTTCTTCCCTCCTCTTCCCCCCTCCAACCCCTCCTGTATCACCCCTCCTCCATCTCAAATCTATGGCCTCCTTTTCTTTATTACACACACACACACACACACACACACACACACACACACACACACACACCTGCATCTACGTCTCTCCTCTTCTCTGCCTCATGCTCATAAAATTCTCTGAGTCCTTTAGGAAAAAACCTGAAATGATGTATTCCTCCAGAGAAGCCCGTTGATATTGTACTGTTTAAGAGGCTGTGACTATGTATGGGACTGTGTGATGGCCTCAATGATGGACTTTACCATTGATGGAGTCCAAATCCCCTAATCTGATATTCAGGGTCCTTCCAACCAGCCAGCATCCCACTTTCATCTGCCAGCCATACAGTTCTCGGTATTCTCCCTGCCCTGCCTACCATCCTCTGCCATTTCCCTGCCAGCCATCCAGGAACACTGCCTAGGATCCACACATACCATTGACTTTGCTCCCATTGCACATCTCTTGCAAAGCCCCGTTGGCACACCTGTCTCTACTTACTGCTGGGCTAGCCTGATGTGCTACCTCAGCTCAAATGTCACCCCAGCCCTGAGGGCTGATGAGACCCTCCTCCAGATAACAATGAAATAAAGTGGCACACAGCGGAGGAAGACACAGAGGTTGACCTCTGGCTTTCATTCCCTCACACACATGAATACATACCTGTGCACACCCAGGGACGTATCAGAGGCACACACCACACAAAGAAAGAGGAAGGAGGGAGGGAGAGAGAGATCACATCTTTGATTAGCCATGCCCATGCTGACCCCTTCCTGCTGAGCTCTCCCTCTGGACATATCTCCCTCCCTATAGTAGTGACGTATCATCTATACCAGAAGCCTGTGGTCTCTCCACGCCCTCTCCTGATTTTACACTGCTACCTGTTCTCATCTTCCCTCACTCTGTCCCCACTGGACATTTCATGCCTCATCCTCCCTGGTCACCTGTGCCTTCTCTGCCCAGCTACCCGGCTTCTGGTCACAGCCTCTTCCTCCCTGCTACAGTGCTTGACTGCTCTAACCCTCTCTCAGCAGTCACAACATTATCCCACTCTGGCTCCCCTCTCGGCAAGAAGAAAACCCAGGGATCAGCTGTACCTCCTGAGAGCCACTGACGTGCCCTATGGTGGCTGGTCTTCATTGTCGACTGGAATCAATGCGGGGGACACACCTCTGGGTATATCTGAATTTCCAGGACCTGAAGGGAGAAGACCCACCCCTAGAGTGCGCCACATCTTCTGACAGCGACTCAGGTATAAAGAGGTTGGAGGAAACTTGCCTGCCTTTACCTCTTGATGGTGAGGGAGTATACTGTGGTGGTGGCTGCTCCTGCTCCTCCTGTTGTCCTTCACCGACATCAGAGCAGCCCCGATCGAAGCCAACCTAAGAAAGCCTCTCATAATATAAACCCATTCTCTGAACTCTGTTCCTCTAGAGGACTGTGACTACTCCATGCCCCATCTATCTTTTAGGGGCCACTGTCACATTCCTTATGCCAGGGGCCTTCTCACCTGTGTACTATGCTTGCCTAGAGAACTGCGCTTCCTTCCCCTCTCCTCTGTGGTGATATATTGTGCACCCCAATATATTGTGTACCCTAATAGTGCACCCTAATAAACTTATCTGGGGATCAGGGGACAGAGCCGGCCACTAGATTTGACACAGAAGCCAGACAGTGATGGCACACACACACACACACACACACACACACACACACACACACAC
>CABHPP010148273.1:0-30959 GCA_902168425.1 Peromyscus attwateri | reverse complement strand
CAGAAAGGTATATGAGGCATGAGGACCAAGAACTAGAGGCTTTTAAGCAGTTCAACTGAGACCCTCAGGGGTGAGGACTCAGAGGCTTTCGGTCTGAGGATTCGTGGAAACAGGATGGCTGAGGAGTTGGCTAGGTGAGGTTGGCTGTCTTGTCCTATTCCTCTGATCTCTCAGTTTTCACCCCAGTATCTGGCTCTATGTTTTTTTTTTAATTATTGATAAGACCTTTTAAGATTCATGTTCCACCCCTTCCCTCTTCTTCCCCACCCCACTTCCCTCTCAATTCCACTCCTTCCCCACACAAATATTTTCATTATGCCACTTATTGCAATATTTTAAGACTATTTAATGACCTCATCTCTATTACAAGAAATTTCTACTTTGTATATGTTTATATCCCCTGGTCCTTGTTCCATACCTAACCCATCATCTCGCTTTAAAATTAAATAATAAACTTTTGAAAGTTCCCCACAGGCTCTACAAGCACCGTCCATTCTTATGGACGGTGTAAACATCTTTGAAAAGTCTCCTCTGTTGCTATACATTTGTGTGCACTGTGTATTTGTAACATACTTAGTATTCTTTGTGTGTCCTAGCACTTTGTTTGTTTGTGTGTGTGTGTGTGTGTGTGTTTGTTTGTTTGTGTGTGTTTGTTTGTTTGTTTGTTTGTTTGTTTTTCAAGCCAGGTTTTTCTGTGTAGCCCTGGCTGTCCTGGAACTCGGTCTGTAGTCCAAGCTGGTCTTGAACTCAGAGATCCGACTGCCTCTGCCTCCTGAGTGCTGGGATTAAAGGCGTGAGCCACCACCGAGTTTGCTTTCTAAGAGTGGCTACACAAACATTCCTTGCGCATGTATTCATAACTGTAATATCTTCTTGGTGTATCATCCCCTTTGCCTGTGTGTAGAGATCTTCTTGGTTGCTTCTGACTAGTTTTGAGAAGTTGACTACGACAGAGATGAATATAACTGGTCCTGCGAGTTTGGGAGTTCCTTTTGCTTGTAATATCACTCGTCCACTCTTTCCTTTTCCATCTGCAAGGGCCCCTGCTGGTGAGATGTGCTTCTTGCAGGGAGCAGATCATCCAGTCTTACTCTTCATATAATAAGTCAGACTGTGGCTTCTGACTAGAGAATTAAGACCATTTACATTGAATGATACAATCAAGAGTTCTGTATAAATTCCTCTCATTCTGTTATTTCTCTAATGTTCAACTCTTTCCTAACTTATTTGCATATTTAATGGCTCACATTGAAATATATCTTTCCCTATGTTTTTGTGGTCGTGTTTCTCTTACTCTTCTGTTTGGGATTCCTTTATTATCTTCCCAGAGGTGGAGTGAATGAATTACTGTGGCATTTGGTCATCTTGGAAGATGCCTATTCTTCAGTTAAACTCAAGAATGACTTAGCTGGATCCAGAAATCCAGATGGGCAGTTATTTTCTTTCAGGACTTACAATAAGTCCACCCGAACCTCTACTGACCTTTAGAGTTTCAGTACAGAAATCTGCTATTGTTCTACTGAGGCCTCCTTTAGAAGTGAGTTGGCATTTTTTTTTTTTTTGCAGCTTTCAATAATCTTTCTTCATCATTTACTGTTGCCTTTTTTAACTACAAATGGCCACACCTGCTTAAGAAAATAAATGTCTCCTGTATCTACTCCTGTCCTTAGATTTTGGAAATTTTATTTCACTGAATACATTTTCTACACCTTTAGCATGTACTTTAGCACCGTCCCTTACACCAAAATTATGTCTTTTAATCATGCCCCAGAGGTCTTGCCTGTTCACTTCATTTTTTTTCCTTACTTAGTGTGAATGCTCTTATTTATCAACCTTGCCTTTGTGCTCTGACCTCTCTTTCTGTCTAGTCTGATGGGTGTGGCTTCCTCCTGAGTTTTTTTTTTTTATTTGACTTATTGAGCTTTCCATTTTGAAGACTTCTGTTGGATTCCTCTTCCAACTATCTCTTTTTCTCACACTTCTCATTCATATCCTATACTGTCTTCCTTAACTCATTTTGGCTAATTTTTTGGGTATTTTACTAGTGTTCATTAATTTTAAATAATATCTTCTTCTGAGGTGGGTATGGTGATATATGACAGTAATCTTAGCACTCAGGGAGAGGCCACTGCTTCTTACCAGATTATGAATTTGAGGCTAGCCTGGGCTACATAGGGAGAACCTATTAGCTCAGTGATAAAGCCCTTGCATAGCAACCACAGGAGCGTGTGTTCCACCCAAAGCTCTACAAATAAAAACATCATTCTTGAATTCTTTCTACAATCATCAACCCACTTCAATGCCTTTAGAATCAGTTACTGAAGAATTCTGAACTTTGGGAGGAGTCATGCCTCCATGTTTCATGTATCTTGTATGTTCATGTTGGGAAACACATACACCAGATTTCTGGTGGGCTGGTATCTCTTCCACTTCTAAAACAAGAGGCATTTTAGAGGCCAGTGTTCCCTTGATGTTGTGTCCTGAGGTCTCATGCCGAGATGTTGAAAATGTCAAATGTACTCGGACTCCCTAGTGTTCTGTCCGTTTGATGTCTTCACTGGTGGTCACTACATTTCGACAATGTGCATTGTATTGGTGCTTGAGTTTCCTGCTCTCCCTGGAGATCTCACAAGAACAGAGGCATTTCTCCCAGACTGGGAAGATGTGCTGTAGTGTGGACTATGCTCTGTCCTTAGTCCTCTGGTCTTGTCCATTATACATAGTGGGAAAGGCTGTGGTCCCTTGAACGTAGGCTACCTACTCCTTTCCATGTTTCTCTCTGCTGTTGCTCTAGGGATGGATGTCCTGGAGTATGTCTCCACCTCCACTCCTACTCATGCCTACTTGAAGCCTGACTCCTGCCTTAGTGCTTTTATCTCTTACATCTTCAGGTTCCAGTGTTCAGTGAAGTTTGATCAGGGAAGGGTTGTGTATTGAGCAAGATATGCTGATTCTTAGCTAATCTGTGGGAAAGCTGTTTCTATGTACAATAATTTAGGCTTGGCCCTTAGATGACCATCAATGGGTTTCTAATTTGTATTTGGTAGTTGAATGGGATGTCCCTTGGTGTTCATCTACCATTCTTAGCCTCCATTCATTGACAGAAAGTGTTGTGTTCTCTCTTTGCTTTAACCCAAATTTCTGCTTCAGAATTCTGGAATATTTCCCATAGGAAGCCACTGACTGAGGACCTCAGAACCACATGTCTCTCATAGACTCGTCCACCTGCTCCAGCTCCTCCTGCCACACTTGGCTTGTGGCCACCTTTATTGCAAGAATTGTTTACTGGTGTCCTGGACTCGGAAGATGTCCCATGCTGCACATATCAGTAGTGTGTCCAGTTTTTCCTGTCAGGGTCTGGGGATTGGTGAGGACACAGGCTGTCCTGGAGATGGACTTCAACCTCCTGTAATAATCCAGATCATTTTGTGCATGCGTTCATGTTTGTACAAGTGTGTGCACGTGCATGTTGGAGGCCAGTGGTCAACATTAGGCATCTTCCTCCATTTCTCCCCACCTTTTTTTGTTCTTTTTGAGACAGAGTTTCTCTATGTAGCCCTGGCTATCCTGGAACACACTCTGTAGACCAGGCTGGCCTTGAACTCACAGAGATCCACTTGCCTCTGCCCCCCAAGTGCTGGGATTAAAGGTGTGCGCCACCAGCGCCTGGCTCCCACCTGACTTTTTGAGATAGTCTCAAATTGAACCTGTATCTTCACCAATTTGACTAGACTGGCCAACCAGCAAGCCTTGGGGATCTTCCTGTCTCCAACTCCCCATCACTTCGCCATGCCCAGCTTTTACGTGGATGCTAGGAATCCAAACCTGGGTCTCATGTTTACATACCCAGCAACCGAGCCATCTCCCAGACTGCCAGCCACCTCTGATCTTGGTCTTCTACACAGGGCTTAAGAAAAGGGCTGCACAAAGGAAGCTGTCACAGGAATCTTTCCTGATACCTGCCTCTCCACCTATCTTTAGGTCACCTTGATATTCCTAATCCCACTCAAGCCAAACACCCCCTGCTGAGGACCCAAAGATTCATAAGCCTGGTCATGTCGAACAGGTGACATTAGCTAACTAATCGTGTGCATATCGAAGTATGCGAAGCCGAGTCAGGGAACATACTATCTGAGCTGAGTGTAAAGGGGTATTTAGGAATCAAGCAAGGAAGAGCAACCCAAGCAAGGGACAGGCATATGGAAGGACAAGACCATAGAGTGAAGAACAACTGTCTGAGCCTGGTGACAGGAGAGAGCAGAGGGAGCTCGCTCCTGGCCTTGGGTCCGCAGAGGAGGATGAAGATGCTGATGGGGTTAATTTGTGAGATGCGACCCTCAAGACCCTCAAGACCCTTGTCTCTATTTGCTCAGAGGAAGCTTGATCTGACTGATAGCTTGGCCACCGCCTCCCACCCTGGCATTCACAGCAGCTTCCTGAAGCCCCTAGATCTGCAGCCTGGGTAGCCTGGCCCTGTCTCCAAGCTCCTTCCAAAGCAGCAGCTGTCTAAGGGTTTTGATTGTCACCCTCAGGAAGAAATGTGTTCTGTGCTATGCCCTGGAAATAGAGCCGCAAAATAAAAGAGGACAATTTTCAGCAAAACATACCTCCGTTACTGAAATTAATTTTGGTGTGTTGTTTTTTTTTTTTTTGTTCTGCTAGGAAGGAGGGGGAAGGGAAGAAGGAAGGAAGGAGGGATGGGACAGACACCAAAAAGAAAAAAAAAGTAAAATACCAAAATACTCTAACTGTGAGACATTAACTGCTTAGAGGCAGACATGGTGATTTGTGATGCCCTCTGCCCTAAATAAAACCTAACTCCCAAGACCCCTGGCACCTCATCCAAAAGACCAGCCTTAGGAAAGACAAATGAAGTTATAAAAATTACTGCTAATGAGGTTCCCTCCTCTTATCTATTCAAATAGACCCTGAACAGATGGCCCAGGAGAGACAGCCAAGAAACTTCTCTTAACTGCAAAAAAGGATTCCTTCCTACAAGGATCCCTGACTCACAAGGACCCCTTCCTATAAGGATCCCTTGCTATAAGGAGTGATTCTTTCCTGGAGAATTTGCTCTCTGTGCATCTGTCCATGGTGTTTGTTCTTTATTGAAACTTTTATGTCAATTCTGAGCAGAAAATACTTTTCCCCCATGCCTGTGGCTCTTCATTCCCAGCATGACAGGAGGGGAAAGAGAAAAGGAAGACTGAGTGGCACCACAGAACTGGTCTCACCACCCAGTGAGTCACAACTCAGTCTGAGAAAAACCCTGACTGGGGACTCACAGTCTAGTTTAGGTGCACCAGAAAGCTGTACTGTGGGTTGGCTAAAAATACAGACTTTGGGAACAAACTGCAAATTCAAGCCCTCTTCTCCCACTTATTATGTGTGGGAATTTAGGCAAACGACTTATCCTTTCCATGCCTCACTTTCTTTGTCTGCATAATGGGATGACAGCAACAACTCTCTCCTACAGCTGGTACAAAGATTGAACGAGGTCATCTACGGGTGAAAGTCTAGAAAACAGGCATTTAATTGGAGCTGCCTAAAAGTATGAGCTGCAAGCAACATCACCACCATCATCACCATCATCATCACCACCACCACCATCATCACCACCACCATCATCATCACCACCACCATCATCATCACCACCACCATCATCATCACCACCACCATCATCATCACCACCACCATCATCATCACCACCACCATCATCACCACCATCACCACTATAACATTACCACTACCATCATCATCATCACCACCACCTCCATCATCACCACCACCACCTTTGATCCTCCAGCTATCCTACCCTATACTGAAGCTCACCTACAGCAGCAGAGAATATTAAGGCAACACTAAAGAGTTTGTTTGCAAAGCTTAACAAAACTACTCGGGGTGTAAGGCAAGGTGTGGAGATGCTCTGGGATCTGGTTCATACAGACTCCGCCCCACTTCTGTTTGCAGAAGAGAGTCAGAAGGCCCCCCGCAGCCCTGATCCACTGTCCTAGAGAACATGGCCCTCCTGCTTTCTTCTAATAAATAGTACCTTCCCTCACTGGTGTTCTGTGATCTAGAATCCCAAGCCCTTGGTGAGGGTTTCTGCTATGTCTGAACGCTGCTGTCCCCCTAAAACTCATATATTTATTAAAGCTTCATCCCCCAACAAATAATATCAAGTGGTGGATGGAGCCTTTAGGAGAGGATTGGGCCAGAGGTCTCTCCCCATCACGAATGGAATGAATGCCCTTAAAAAAGAAGCTACATGGAGCTCTTTCATTCTTTTGCCACAAGAGGACACAGCAAGAAGGCACCACGTATCTTCTTAGCAGAAAATAGTTTTTCACCAGCCACATTGACCTTAGACTTCCCACCTCAAGAACCATAAGCAGTAAGTTTGTGTTGTTTATAGATTACCCTGTCTAAGGTATTTTGTTACAGCAGCTTACATGGGCTAAAAATTTCCCTCTTACCCTTGGGACTATATAGTAGGATGTCAGTCTGTAGATAGGAAAGACACTATTTCCTTCCTCGTCATTTTGATGCACTCGGTCACTAAGGGACAGCCCACAAAAAGAGGTTTAAAAGGAGGGAGAAAAGAAAACCCGCTAATAATTCCAGTACCTAGCATGAACTAACCCACCTCACTCAGCACACTGGATACTCAGATGGAAAACTTAAAAGACATCAGATAGGTGGGAAGCCAAATTTCTAGAACATTCTACCCATTTGCAAAGAGCAAATCCGGGAAATAAAGAAACTGGAGACTTGAAGTAAATGTTTCATTGGTCATGATGATCAAAAGATGACAATTAACACACACACACACACACACACAGACCTTGTACCACCCACTGAAGGGCGGGTCTCACTCCATCCAGATGGGCTTGTCCTGCTGGCCCTGCAGCCATCACCCCACCTGGACTCTGCCCTTCACTCTGAACGTCTGCCTCGGTTCTTGTCTTCTCTCCACTCAGAACCTGGAGGCCGGATGTCCAGGCAGAGCCGTGAAAAGCGGGGGCCTTGGCCCAAGTCTTCAGTCAGTGGACAGTGTCACAATGTCCATGGGCTCGTCTCTACCTCTCTTTCCACACTCCCTTCTTCTGTCCCCTCTCCCACCCCGTCATTGTTCCCCAGAAACAAATAGGATGGCTTCACTGGTCAATCTTTACATATACGAACACCAAAAGCAGAGGAAACGCCCCTTGGCCACCCCCCTCCCCCCAAACCCCAGTGCTGGGAGAGCAGCCAGCAGCCAAGGCTGCTGGAACCAGGTTGCTGTGGGAGCCGTCCGGCTGTCCTGGAAGCTTCCGTGGCCTCTGGGCTTTACCTGGAGGCCTCTTCCTTCAGCTCCTTGTTCTTCCGCACCTCCTCTGCGTGCTTGTCCTGGGAAGGAAGGGAGGGACAAGGGCGGGTCACACAAGGCTGCCAGGGGAGGCCAGAGGGCAAGAGAATGGAAAGCAAAGGATGGTGACCACAGGCAGAGCAGAGCTGTCCACGAAGGCATCCTGAGAAGGGTGGAAGGAGGCAGGGAAGATGCAGGACACAGGTGTGTAAGCCTACAGAGCCCAGGGACCAGTGAGTCCCCACATCCTGTAGGGGATCCACATCACAGTGACTCCATGACACTGTAGGCTCTCTCTACCTCCACTGGTCATTCTGGCACTTGGAATGGTCACTTGACTAATTATAAGGAGCCACTTGGTACAGCCAGTTTAAGGGGAATGAGAAAAGAATCAGCCCATTGCCAGCATCCCTGACACATCACAGATGTATTATTTCTCTCCCATCTCTTTAGCGTTGTCTTAAACTGCTAACTGCCGGAGAATTCTCAAGTTACATGCTGACAAGAGAACTGTTAGGAAATAGTGTTTGACACCAGACAATGGACTCCCTTACATGAGTTGGGAGACAGTCTTCATTTGCTTTGTTTCATAACATAATCTAGCCAAAAGACTAAATCTACCTTCCCACCCCAAGGCAGCTCTGTGACCTGCATAATCCACCCAAAAGACAAGATCTGCCTTCCTGACCCCAGCCAGCTGTGTGACCTTAACTGACTGTCTTATCTAACCCGGCCTCAAGTTCTTGGATCTTTCCAGTGGGACTAGAATGGGCAGGTGGCTCACTTCCAAAACTTTGTAACAAGTGTCCACTCATGGGGCCATGCCACACCTGCCCTCCACATCATTTCAACTCACAAGACAATTATCTGGGTCCTTGTAGGTCAGGAACATGTGTTTTTCTTATTTCTATTTCCCAGTCCCTATTGTGGTACTCTACTCTGGTAAATGGTCCTTAACAGGTGCTCAATGATCCCCCTACCAGATCCTGGTGTTCCCACATCTGGATGACAAATTAACTTAGAATAGACCCACTGAGGCCACCAAGGTTCCTAAGATACATCTTCACCTACAAGTTTACCCCTCCAGAGGCCTTAGAAATTTCCACAGGCTGAAAGCAAGAAGTGGTATGTCTGGTTCTCACACTCTGGTGTGTATCCCATGACCTGGAGCCCACAGTTCCTCAGACCTTGCCTCTAGAGAGCCAGACAGTAAGTCTGGGCTGGGTTTTCAATGCCTATGAATTCTGGTCATTACCCACATAGATAGCATAGATAGCGTTGTTAATGTTGAAGATGTTCCCGTCCTTGAAAAGAGATGTGGTGAAAAACCACATACCTAGCTCTCAACCTTGCCTCCTGCCTCCTCCAGCGAGTTATTATGAGTGGGGAATCAAGGTCTCAGACAAAAGATGTCCTCTCAAATGTCTGATCTGGCATCTTGATTCTCAGCATCTACTAGAAGTGCACAGCTGTCGTTCCAAATACGACCTTGCCTCCACCTCCACCTCTGTTTCAAGGGAGTTGGTATGCAGAGCCCTAGATTTCTGGCCTCTGCTTGCTTGGTCTCTGACGAACCTCTTGCTGATGAAAAGTTGTGAGACAATGCTAAGCTATTCTCTCTGAGGCAGGCAAGAAAACGGACACTTGTAGCTGAAAAGCAGCCAAGGCCAGCTCTACTGTGCTGTGTGAATCTCGGCGAATCATTTGACCTCTGGAATGGTTTCCTCATCTGAACTAAGAATGACACCTGTTCTGTTTACCTCATAGACTTGTGGTGACTGTGCTAGGATAAAATGAAAGTGCTTTATAAACAAACTTTCAAGTGTTCTAATATAATCTAGTTTTGTAATTTGTTTTAGGTTGGGTCTGTAAGCCTATAACTCTCCCATCCAAACTGTTGTTTCTTCAAGAATTTGTCTTGGGACTGGAGCTATGGCTCAGTTGGTAGAGTGCCTACCTTGCAAGCACAAAGCCCTGGGTTCAATCCCCAGAACTCCATAAAACAGACTTGGTGGCACATACCTGTAATCCCTGCACTTGGGAGGTGGGTGCAAAAAGATCAGAATTTCAAGGCTATCCTCAGCTACACAGTCAGTTTGAAACCAGCCTTTGATACATGAGACCCAGTATCAAAAATAAAAGGCAAAAGGTTTTCCTACAGTATCTGTCATTAACTAGAGAAGCCCAAAGTCAGACCCAGATCGTGTCCCTCCCCTGAGGCAGAAAAAAGAGAGAAGCCTTGAGGTCCCTTGTGGAATTGAACAGCGGAGCATGGGGCTGCCACCTACTGGCCAGCTCCAGAACCTGGGCAGCTCTCATCCCTGGATGAAGCCAAATCTTTCTAGTAACTGTTGCCAAGGGCCTGAGGTTCTAGGTGGGTAGGCGGGAAGGAATAAGGACCACGCTGCTCACCATGGGACGAGGCCACCGATCGGTCCCGGGAGTCACCGCGCAGCAGGCGGCTCCTGGAAATAAAACACAGAGCTAAAGCTTCCCAGGAGCTGCAGGAGAAACTGAGGCAGCCTGGGACTCAGAGAATGAGGCCAGCATGTCTTCCAAAGAAAGACATGGAGGACCAACCCCAGTCTCTCACACCTCTCATATGCAGGTGACATTTTGGTTATTGACAAAGGCGGACTATTGGAAAAGCCTACTACTCGCTGGCCCTTATCGAGAGCTCTGGGGAGAATCCTCTTTCCTGCTTTACTGGCAACCAAGCTTGTTGTGCCCCTGGCTCAGAGCCATGCTCAAGTTAGCATCTTTCATTAAGCCAAGTCTGCCCATTCGAGGAGGAAGCCAGAATGTGCAGACATATGTCTCTCCTTAGATACTTGCATTAGACAGGGTCTCTCTAGAAAAGAAGGGCGCGAGCAAGCTCCTGAGACAGCGAGAAATATCAGTTGCAAAACTCTAGAAAATCCCCCGAGGCCACCCAAAAGCATGGTGTGTGCTTCTTGCCTGTGACTTCCCAAATCATACTCTTGGAACGACGAGGACCCTGCCTGATGGAAACATTTCCATTCCTGCAGAGGCTGCTTCCTCCAGAGTGATGCGTAGGTCACGTGTACTTGCCACGGAAGGAGCCTCCTGCCCAATCCAGGACCGCTTACCTTCTCTTGCAGCCGCTCCAACATGGCGGCCAGGTGGGCCTCCCGGTTCTCCTTATTGGACTCCATCTTCTGGGCCAGCTTCTCTTTTGCCATCTTGATGAAGTTGTTGTTTTCCTCAATGGCTTTCTGGATCACCTCTCGCTCGTGCTCTCGTTTCTCTGCTAGGTGCTTCAGGAGCTCCGCTTCCTGGTACTAGGGGAGCACAAGAAAGAGAAAGAACCTTTAGGGTGGATTTCTACCGGCGCGACTTAACAGTGCCACACCCAGATGGGGGCCATCCCTGAACCTGGTCCTCTGGCCCAGAAGCAGGAAGCAACGACACACGGGACCCCTGTAAAGCTTTCCACCATCTTTGACTTTATTAGCCCTTTTCTAAATAGCGTCTAAATCTTTTTTCTCATTTTCATCATTCATTCTCTCACTCATTCATTCACAAATACTAAGTAATCGTATATTAACTTCAAGGCACTCACAACTCCAGGCGCCTGGGAAGGCAGAAGAACAGCCTAGTAGAAATAAACATGCATATAAATAAATAACTGAAACCCAGACCTGCATGTGATAAATGCCTTGGAGGTAAAGGGAGGGACCACAAGAATTCAACGGAGAAAGTTTTTTTTTTGTTGGGGGGGGGGTTGTTGTTTTTTTTTTAAGATGAAGAAATGCTCATGATAAAATGGCATCTGAGTTGAGCCATGAGAATGGATGGGAAACAGGGAAGTTGACTAGAAGGCGGGCTCGGAGAGGAATGTGACACCCTAAGCAAACTGTAAGCTCACCCAGTGCACACTCGTGGTCTTGTCTCCTGCAAGTAATGTCTTAGTCTATGCCCAGCACTCAGGAGGTGCCGTCTAAACATTCTCAGGTTCGCTACGCCCCCTTACCCCCCTCAGGGACACCACCCCTCTCCTCCTTCCTGCTCACACCGGATGAAAGGAAGAGAGATAATAAAGACAGGGCTGGGCTAACCTTCCTTCGCTCCTCAGCTGCTTCTAGTTTCTTCTGAATCTCTTCTAAGGATGGGTCTCGCCGTCGGGGGAGGGAGGCGTTAAACTCAGGCACCCCATCGAAGGAGGGTGGCTTCAGGATGACTTCAAAGGACTGGCCCGAGGTGCACTTGTTCAGCTCGATGACTTCCATGTCAGAGATGACGCACCAGTTCAGGTCCACCGTATCTGCTACAGAATGGGCAGAGTTGGGGCTGCTCACCTGCCCAAGAGCGGCTGCGGCCCCAACGAGCATGCGCACATGCACACAGACACAGGGAAGCTGGGGTCCCAAGGCACACCAATGACTAGGGTCTGGTGGATCCTGAACACTGGACCCTAAGGCCAGTGGCTTTGACAGAGTAAGGTTTGAGGATCCGGTGAGTTGTGGTTTGCGATTGCAGCTGCAGGCAACGCCAGCTGCTGTTGTTCCTCGCTGGTGACAGACATCGGTTCATTTCACCCCGCGCCCGCCCCCAGCCCCTCCTTGCCCTGTCCCTCTGATGGCCTGTGAACCTCTCCCCTGGCTCCCGCCTACCCTCTTCTCTTCTTTCTCTCCAGTGAGCACTGCCTTTCCGCTGGCTTTGACCTTTCCTCCTACACTGTCTCCCACACCAGCCTAAACGGAAAAAACAGTCTCAGGTCATCCACACGCCCGCCGCTCTCACCGACAGACCGAACCCATCCCTTCCTGGTAACCAGAAATGAAGAGATGACCTGTCTGTCCCCTGACCGCTCCTTGTGAGAGCGTGGCCATCCAGTACTCTGTGACAGGGTCTGAGGACTCTGACAGCACCACTGTCACCAGGTAGCAAGTGCTCTTTCCACTTCGGGGCTGTTGGGAACATCACTGTCTGTCCCTAGAAGCCCTGCTCAACACACCAAGTTTTCGTTTTTGCTGTGTGTCGTTATGGACAGCATCTCAGAACCTGTGTCTGGTTTGCCCTTGCATCCTCTGGGGTGTCAGTTTATTCGAGGAATGTGCAAAAGGGACCCTAGGAGCAAGTGCTTCAGGAAGTCCCTCTAAACCCCGGCCTATACCTGGCACTCCAGGCCACATCCCCTGGGCTCAGACCCCTCAGGTTCTGGGAAAGAAGACACACTATGACCAGGACAGTTTTACAAGATGGGGGTCAATGGGGAAGGGCACCCACAAACACAGGACACAGAAGCCTCCACCCTTTCCTTTCCCAGCCGAGCTCCCACTTACCTTCATACTTGTAGGATGATTTATTCAGGGGATCAGACAGGAAGCAGGAGCAGAACAGAGACACCAGTGGGAGCTCCTTCATCTTCTCCTTGTAGGCTACGAGAGAGCGAGCCAGTGAAGGTGGGCCCACCAGCCCCAGAAAACAGCGTTTCCGTGAGTCAACCCAGGCTTTCTGGCTCCAAAGTACCGAAGCCTGGGCCACCTCGGGCTTGAAATTTGACCTTCCAACTCATACAGCTGATCCCATTCTTCTGTCAATACCAAACGCAAAGTACCCTCTAGTAAAGACCCCAGGCACCAGTCCCCACCCTGGTCCCCAATCTCCATCTCCTACTTCCACCCAAGGACAGACCAGGTCCTTGACTCTTCATTTTCCTGAAAGGACTTGACATGGCTGCCTAAAGAATGAAGCGGTTGATACAGGGAGCTTCCTTGTTACTCTCCTTGTGGTCCAGGCCCACTCAAGAGGGAGTCACACTGGGAGTCTCCTCAACCCTTCCCAACACAGGAATCAAACCAGGGGAGTGACTATCCACAGAGCGGAAATGTACTCCTGACACCAGGAGTCTCCCTGGAGGTCACCACAGGTCATCCTGGGGGCCCCTGCCAGTCCTTCTCCCACCTCACCCTGTTTTCTGCACAACATAAAAGACTCCCTCAGTACCAATCCCACAACATGCCAGTGCTCATTTTCTCTTAAAAACCTGAAAGCATGATTTCAACACTATGATAAAGATATTATTAAAATTTTTTAAATAATGCACAAACGAGCAAATGAGGAAGAAGAATTTAGCTGTGATCCCACCCAACACCAGACGTGACTTCGCCTCTGCCTTGCCACCAGGTCTTTCTAGGCATCTGTAAGAACACATGCACAGAGAAAGAGGGCTGAGGAGCTGGTGACATGCCTGCCTTGCAAGTCCAAGTTTGATTGTCAGCATTCACACGTAAAAGCCACTGGCAGGCAGAAACAAGAAGATCCCTGACACTCACTGGCCGGTCAGTTTAGCCATATCAACAAACCTCAGGCCAATGAAAAACCCCTTCTAAAAACAACAAGATGAATGGATCCAGAGAAATGGCACCTGGAGTTCTTTTCTGACCTCTACACGCATGTGGACAGACATGTACGGCAGGCACAAATGTGTATCATACATACACATGCATCTCAGCACACCTGAATACACACAGAGAGAAATGGCTTGTGCTATAGTGTTCATCACTGAGTGGTACATGTACCTACCTGCGAGGGTCATGTTGGCTGGAATCTGGTGGTTGGGTTGACTGAAAGTCACAGCGAGTGTTTATTGCCAGCTCAGAACACAATCACAACCCTAAGGAAGAGAGAAGAGGTCACATTGACAGGCCTTTGTAAGTACCGAGGGAATGTTGGGGATACTGTATCTGCCATGACCTCGAGGCCCTCCCGTCCTTGGCTTTCACTCCCCACTCACCCTCCTCCACATCTGCCCAGGAAGATTCAGTTCACACACCAAGGATCCCTTCACAACGGACTCGAGGCCTCGGAGCATGTAAATATGGGGTCCCCCAACTTCATCCCTCGAGGTGTTTGTCTGTCTCCCTGTGCAGTGTAATAACTTGGCCCAAGGTTGGGGTGAAGGGGAGAGGCAAGTCCTCTGTAGGAACTGCTTGGAAATGTCTATAAATCCGACATCTGTCTGACCTTCTCCAGCCAACTCTGACAGGAATTGAGTAGGAAGAGGGCAGAAGACGTGAAACCCGCTTTGAGATACCTTCCTACTTCCCTGTCCTCCAAGAGCTACCTACCAGCTTGGTCCCTTGACTCCACTGAAAATGACCCTGGACCACGAGGGGAGACACACACTTAGGCATACCATCGTGATAAGTACGTTAGCCCAGAGACATGCATGGGTATGTGAGGCCATCTTGGGACTGAAGACAATATAGGAAGAAAGGAAAGGTCAAGAAAGGAGACAGAAAGGTCAAGGAAGGAGCACCTGTGAATACCTGGGAGATGAGAGGGAATGGCGCTCCACTGAGGACCAGCGGTGAGTGCTTGGCAAGGAGACTGTTTGGTATTTGGTCACTGTGCCAGTGGAGAGTGATGTGAGCCAAGAGGCTATCACTACATTCCTTCATCCTCAGGAGACACAGAGGCTTGACATCCCTTTATTTAGAGAGTGAGTGTGTCTCCCCTCTGGGGCCAAGGCCCGTGTAGATGGGAGGTCCTGGGGGAGCAGTGGGTCCAGTTCCAGCCTCAGAACTAGGCTAGTGCAGAGTAGATGGCAGGTGCCATCTCACCCTGTGACGCTGCACACTTAAACCTTGCACTCACTGTCTTCCTTCTGCACAGACTTGCACTTGTGAAATGGGACAAGCTCTACCCAGCACCCAGAACCCAGGAAATGCCCTTCCTCTGCCCCCTGCATCAAGGTGGCTCTCGCCAGCCATGCAAGTAAGGATTTTGCCCCTGTTTGTCAAGACTAAGAGAGAGTAATCGAGCACAGATTTGAAGCAGCAAAACCCAGCTGCCCTTAGAGGGCTCTGTTCTCCATTTTCGAGCCAAAGACCCTGCCAGAGCTTTCTTCTGCCAGTACAATAGGCCTTTTCTCCATGGTGTCAGGCTGGTCCTGATGGTACCAGTGAATCCCTGAATATGGAGATAGGCCTGGTGCCTGAGGACAAAGTCCTTGATCATGAGACCAGCATTCATTCAGGTCCAGAGCAATTGAAAAGGAGAGTGACTAGATGAGAAACGTTGGCCAGGGGAGGCAGGGACCTAGGATCAGAAGGGGAAGTGGGAACAGGGAGAAGAGGAAGAAAACGTGATGCAGCTGTGTGGGGGCGTGTCCTTAGCCTGGACTGGAATGACAAGATCCTACACACATAAAACGCTTTCAACTTTCTCCCAGTTGACCTTTCCACAAACCTAAGTTGTGCCAACAAGGCAGACGCCATCATCTTTGCATTCAGGTGAAGAACCTGCAGCTCAGAGATGTTAAGATACCTACCAAGGGTCACAAAGCTCTAAAGGGGTCAGCCTGGGTCCAGACCCAGAGCTTCTGAATTAGAAGCTCCTCTCTAGTGGCCAATGGAAGAGCAAGATGCCTGCACTTGTCCCTTGTGGTCCCAAGGACACAGAAAAAAGCCAGTCTAGCCTGGAGGTGGGAGGGAATTTATTTTTTTTTTCACATATATACATAAGTGCTTTCCATATGGGAAAATCTGGGCTATGAGTCATGGGAACTAGAGTCTGTTGGAAAGCCAGAGAAGAAAGACCAGGGCAGGGATCCGGGAGATGACAGAGTGGCAAGGAACTTGTCACAGATCTCAGTTCTCTGAGGTTCGAGCTTGCACAGTTAAAACTCACAGTCACAGAACATTCACTTTATTACACACTCACCCCAAGTTTCACAATTGCCTTTTGGAGGGGTAGAAAATCTCTCTCATAAATGAAAGTGTCAAGGCTCAGAAAAATAAGGTGACATTTCTAAGCCCATTTAGTGCCCTGGGTTGGATAAGGAGTGTGCACATACCCCCACATTACGAATATGCTTTTATGTGGAGAAAGGACCATTGTAGATGTGACTGACAACCTCAAGATGAGAGCATCCCTGACTACCCAAGTGGGGCTTATGAGTGACACATGGGAGGACAGAAGCAAATATCAGAATGATGCAGCCACAAGTCAAGGAATGCCTAGAGACACCGAGCTGGAAGATGCAAGTAAGGATTACCCCTAGAGTCTTTTGATAAGTTGATTTTGAACTTGTACCCTCCTGCTATGTGGTTGGGTATGTGCCAGGCCCAATAGTCTCAGTACATGACAAACCCATGATTCCTCCACTGCATCTCAACAGCTAGTGTGTGCACATAGCCTGATTTGTTACTCAGTATAATCTGTGTACATGGACCCAGAGCTACAAGGAACCCTTCAAAACTCTCATGCTGACACGCCATTTCTGTTGTAGTCAAGACCCATGAGGCACTCTGAGAAAGGCTAGAGCGGATACCACAGGCAACAACGCTTTCTGGAGAGCACAGCAATGCAAAGCAACTTTAAGCCCCTGGGGGGTGGCAATCACAGTAGGGAGCCTGGCTTTCCCCATTGTTAGCTTGTGACATCAGTGCTTGGTGGCAGCTAGTCAAATCCACCTCCCCCAGCACTCCACCTGTGGTGTGGCTCCTGCTCCATAGCTATGGTCATGTCACCCTGTCATAACAACACACAGCCTAGAGGTAGGGACTGCTGGGTGTGCCCACAGCTGCCAGGAAGAGAAGTAGGGAGTGTGTACAGAAGTAGGGAGAATGCTAGACCTCGTGGAGGCAGCAGGAAGGGGCAACCGTGGCCAGCAGAGGGGCGAGGCAGAGCTTACCTATCAGGAAGAGACGTTACCTGTGACATCAGGCATCTGAGCATCAGAGGGCGGCCCCCACTCTAGGCACACCCCAGATCCATCCCAAGCCTCTTCCCATGCTTGCTGTTAAGGCAGAGGCCAATCCTAGCCCTTCAGCAGCCCCTAAGGAAGGCAACGGGAAGCTGCACACCGAGCTCTAACGGCCCATGTGACAGTCACTCGACAGTTGCCACAGGAATAACAAGGGCTCAGGGTGGTGGTTTCTGGGCTCCTGCACAGAGCAGGACACAAACTGGTTGGTTAAAAGTAAGAGTCTCCTGACCACCCAGGGCCCATGCTGCAGGGACTGAGCCAGGGTAGCAAGTGGTGAGAGGACTCAAGTGTCTGCTGTCCAAATCAAGAAGACAGCTTAGCTCAGGTTGGAGTGGGGGGCATTATATAACATGGGCTCCTTGTGCCTAGAACCATGCAGGAGCTTTGGAACTTGGCTGTGCTGAAGTGTGAATTATGCATATTCAAGAACAGAGGGGACTCTTTGGGCTGCCTGCAGACTGCCTTGAGTGTCAGAAGAGGAAGAGGAAGATGGCGGACAGACGCCTCCACACCATTGAAGGGGTTTCTATCTATTCCATTTTCAAGCCATTGACATCTTTTCACCGAGAACCAAGATGGATGGTGATGCTGAAGGTGACTACCTGCTTTGTTCTAGAAGAGTCACAGATATATCTCAACTTAATCTAAGGACATCGAAGTTCAGCGATGTTGAGTAGATTGCACCAAGTCATATAGGTCATAAGTTGCTGAGCTGTGAGTTGAGTCGGTGTGGGTTTCATGGGAAATCTTCTGTCTTCGGGATCTACCATTATGGCCAAGAGGTGTGTCTGGTGGTACCAACTTAGGGACAAGATTGGGAGGGGTGATTGGAAGCCATGGCCAGGTTCAAAGTATTGGGAACCTGCCTAGATCAAGTCACACTCCGGAGTCACACCCAGCACTGTTGTCCCATTTATAAACTGATCCTCACACAGTGCCAGCATCTAAGTGGCTGTGTATGGAAACACAGCTGCACTAGAGTATTTAATAGGATAAATCTGTGAATGATTATCAAGCACCCAAGCAACCAGGCCACCAAGAAGACAATCAGACGTAGCAAATGAAACAAATTAAGTGGGTGTGGTTGATGGTGAAGAGGCAGAGTCAAGGCTGTGGACTGGAGAGGAACCTTCTAGCTGGAAGAGAGAAGAAAAAAAATAGCTGAATTGGAAAGATGGAGCCCTTCACATGATATCAGAAACCAGGTAGGCAGGCAATCATAGGGCTGATAGCTCCTCCTAAGGTGCGTATGAGACCTCCCAGTGACACCTAGATGAGGACTATCATGTTTGGTGAGAAGCCAGGTCGTCCCAAGATATAGCATTGCACTTGACTACCCACCCTTGCTCTGCCCAAGATGTCAATCCTGTGCTCACTGGGGACAAGGGATCCTGAGGTTACACTGTGAGTTATTGGTAGAGGAAGAACCAGAATATGGTCCTGGGTTCCGGTGTGTGAGCCTTTCTACTTTGTCCTGGGCCCCTTTCACTTTCTGGAATGGGACAACAGCCCACATCGGGGTCTGCAGAGCTGCCCTCAGTATAGAAATGGGTTCCTAGAAATGATGCTGTTGTAGGAGATTGTGGAAGGACCAAGGCTCTAGGCTTTCTGAGATCAGTTAGTGACCTGGAACCACAGGAGTGTGCTGAGTGCTCCAGAGAGATGTGGCCACTTACCCTGTATATGTCCAACCCTGGAATGTCTCAAACTGCCCACACAGTGGGCAGAGCAGACAAGTATTTTGTCTCTGTGAGAAATGCCCAGCTATTGCTACTGGACTGTTTAGAAACCCACGTGGACTATTTCTGAGGGATCAGCAGTTAATGCATGTCCAAGTGGTTTAAATAGAGCTGTCTCTGGCAAGGGTTCTAGAAGACAAATATAGGAATTCTGGCGCAGATTCAAGATGGGAACTTCGTGGGCGTGGATGTAATGAATTCTAGCCTGGCTCTTCTAACCACAAGAGTGCAGAAAGAGGCCGATCCTGGCTGACTCTATTCTATGTCCTGATGCCATGTGCTGCCCTGGTGACTTCACTGTCACACATCTTCACTTTGGGCTGAAATCATGTTCCCACAGAGGAATAGCCTTGCTTATTTCCTGCCATCTCAAGGCTCTGATTGGCAGCATGTGTTCTCTCTGTATTTAAAATCAAAAGGAGATAATTTATTTTTTCATGAATGTGGTTTTCATTCTTTCCACACTATTTATTGAATATTGAATGCTGTGCCAAGCCCTTTCTTAGGTGCTGGAACAGCCACAGATAGTTTGGTGCTGGAGGGAAACTGAGTGGTTAGGGCCTCTGGGAGTTCTGCTGGGGCTCTTCCAGCCTCTGGCAGATCCATGCAGAGCCTGTATCCTTAAGGGAGAAAGGTGAGAGAGTACCACCAAGCAGGGACAAGCAGGACATGCGGAGGGGACCTGGTAGACAAAACATGGTGTGAGTGGCTGGCTTTGGAGACTCACTGTTGAATCACCCGGTGAGTGCTTCTAAGGGCTCCAGCAGAACTCCCAGACCAGGCTCATGGTCAAGAACTCCTCGAGAATGCATGGCAGATATAGCAGATATCAGAAGGAAGCTTCATGTGCACTTCAAAGACATTGCCCTGCTAACAGCAGAACCCTGGAAATCTGAGTCTGCAAAGGCCTCGGAGCTCTAACAGCCATGCTGAGAGGCAAGATGGGGATGGGGAACCACAGCCGGAAAACCTACAGCCCCAAATAATGCACTGTGAAGGGACATCTTGGGCTATTTTTATTCCCAGTTCAATACATGCAGAGGAATCGCTGCCAGAAGTCAAGTTCAGGGCAGGAGTTTCCATTCAGGTATGCTAGCTGGAATGCTGGGAGTATGGCCCAGACACAGATAAGGAGTCAAAGACACTTGTGGGCATCTGTGCGTGGAGCAACACTTGTGACCTCATTCTTAACAGCAGCAATGCAGATGTTTAATAATATGCATAGTATACACACACACACACACACACACACACACACACACACATACACACATTTATACACAGTGCCACATGGCCTTAACATTCATTACATGTCAGGAACAGAGAATCAATCACTCCTGATGTCCACCACTTAATCCTATCAGCATTTCCTTCTAGGGTTTCTGTCCTCTACTCCTAAGTTTATCATGTAGTTGTAATCATTTCACCCTTCCTGAATCCTTCAGTACAGATACCAGACACCCATTTACAAGATGATTATCTGGCGGAGGGGCGAGGAACAAAGGAACAAGAAAATACCCCTCCCTGTCATTTTTCAAAAAGCATTGGGTTTTTTTGTTTTGTTTCGTTCTTGTTTGTTTGTTTCTTTCTTTTAGCATTCACATGCTATTCCTGACAGGAGGAAGGAAGCCGTGGAGATATACGTATCCACCCACACACATATGTCCTTTCCACTCTACCCCTATATCCCTCCCACCCCACCCCTACACACGCACATTGCCTCCTTAGCCTCCTCATCCAACAGAGTCAAATCCAGTAACCTCTTCCATCCATCGCAGCTGCATGTCCCTCCCACAGGGTCCTAGTGTCTGACCCTCTGGACTATAGGGATGGGGGGAGTGGCAGAGAAAAGGGACAGACCTGAAGGGGCAGAAGCCTGAACGTGGCTGGCCTGATTTATGACGACTTCCACGGGAAGGACCTGGCACAGAAGGGTGTGGGACAGAGCACTGAGTTTCTGTGGCTTATCGGAGGACTAGATCTTGAAGTCCTGGCCAAGTGGGACACAAAGACAGGATCTTTGTGTTTCAGGGGGGAAATAAAACAAGGTTTTCTTTGGTGATGATCTTGATCACTCAATATCCAGGTGTTTAAAATCGAACACACAGGTAGATTTGAGTTTTCCCCTTCTCTCTATGTGGCTGGCTTGGTACAGAGACCATCCCCTCTCCTCACCGTCTTCCAGCTGCTCTGTTTTCCTTGTCCCACATGTCTGCCTTTGCTGTTCAACCATCTTACTCTCTGTATCCGTTTCTCAGTCTTCGATGCCGGGTTTTGTTTTGTCTTAAACACCAGCAACTAAACCTAGCACATGGTTGACAGCACTCTGCCACTGCGCCGCATCCCTGCATCTCCATCCTTCTCACTTAAGCATCAACCAACCCAGTTCCCTCCTACAAAGCAAATGTGGTTTATGGGGATAGTTAAGAGACGACAGGTAGCGAGCCTCACTTAGACCTTAGATACCTCTTCTCTCTCTCTCTCTCTCTCTCTCTCTCTCTCTCTCTCTATCTATCTATCTATCTCTATCTCTATCTCTCTTTCTTTCTTGTCAAAATGAAATCTAAATATTCATTATATATCCAAACAAAAGTAGAAGACACTCCCACTTCCCAGTTCCCTTCTTTCTTATCTTTGGAAGATACTTCCCAAGAGCTTCCTTGGATGTCTAGAACCAGAGACAATGCTGAACTCTCTACACACTATGCCCCATTTCTACACATACATACTTAGAATAAAGCAGAAGCTATACAGAGGCACGATTAAAGACCAACAACAGCAATTATAAAAGAAAATAATAACATGATATTGGTAAAAGTTACTTCAAACTCCTGAATTGCTTTTTTTTTTCCTGGAAATTCCCATTTAATATTTTTTGGATGTGATCATCTTGGGTAGCTGAGACAAAGGAAGGCAAAATCATGAATAAAGAGGCAATTGTGGTATATCTATTCAACAGTGTGCTGGGTGTGCACGCTATATGGTCAAACTTCTCTAGTTTTAGGAATCCTTCAGAGCACGCCATGCCCCTGAATAAACGTCCTTTCTGGTTAAACAAGACTGAGATTTCATTGTAACTTTGGGTCACTTAGCTGATACCTTGAAGCAGGGGCACACAGTCCACAACATGGATGAAAATGGGAGAACAGCATGCCAAGGAGAATAAGCAGAAAATGTGTGGTTCCACTGCTGGGGGCACCTGGCGGAGCCACATTCAGAGGTGGCAAGGAAGGAGTGTTTAATTGGTGCCCTGTCTCATGTCTGCAGGATGAAAATATTCTGGAACATTGCATGGACAACATTGTCGACTTAAAACAATGAAGATAGTCACTTTTGTGTTGATTACATTTTGCTACAATTAAATTTTTTAAACTGAAAAAAAATGTTCAGCCTAGTGAATTTTCCATCAATGTGTAGACTTGGGGCTAGAAGAGACAATCAGAAGTTACTTAATCCAATGATCCTCAACTATTTATTGCCTGGAATCCATAATAAAAGCTAGATTTTATGCCATGAGCCAGCATATGAATGCCAAGACAGAAACATGCATGTGTATTTGGATAGAACACACACACACACACACACACACACACACACACACACACACACATACACACACACACAAATATATACCTAGCTAAAAATATAGAACTAAAAAGGCACAAGAAGCAGTAGCCATTATATGAGGTGTGTTCTGTCTTTTTTCCTACTCTGTTCTGTCTAATTTTATTTTTTCAAATATCAGTTACATTCTACAAAATTGATTTCATTATCCAATAGTTGGGTTGCAGCCTGCAGTTCAACAGCCCTGGTCTGGATTACCCCCCACAGTAGAGATGTCCAGTATCTCTCTGCTGGGTGGTCGTCCAGCTCCCCCTGAATGCCATCAGTGATGGGGATCTCACTTTCCACAAGGCTGCAGGCTCTGTGACGAACCTTCCTAGCAGATAAAGCTCCCAAATTACTTCCCAGTTGTTCCAGATGTGACTGGGTGGAGCTGGGGAAAAGTAGAAGTCTAGGACCAGGTGGAGGAATCTGGTCAGTTTAGGAAAGGACCGAGAACACAGCTCTATCCACAAGGCAGGGAGCAAGGGGGGCTGGAGGCAAGACCAGGGGACTGGGAGGTCATGGCTGCCTTCTGGCTCTGCATTGACCCGCCCCCTCTGCCTCTGCTTCCCTCCACCGCTATCATTATTTCCACATCTGGTGCATGATCTCATCACCCAAGCACCCACCCGAGGGAGATCTCTCCTCCCCTGAGGGGCCCCAGCCTTTGGGGAGACAGATTCCAACACATTCCATCTCCACCCTTCACCCCTCAGAACTCCAGCAGGTCATTGCCAGGTCATCCCATCAGCTGTCCTCTTGATGTTGGGACATGGGGTATCCCTGCCTGGGGTCTTCAGACAGGGTGACCTAAGGCTGTCTGACCTAGCCTCTGAGGTATCCCCCAAAACTGTCCAGGTTGAGGACAGTGAGGTTCTTAGACAACTAACTGTGTTCCTGGGAGAAATAAAACAAAGACAGTGCTGCCACGTGGGGACACAGCTATCTGCTGGACATCAGCGCTCTGGATCCCTGGATGAGGAAAAAGAGGGGGAAAGGATGCTAACACTCCTGGCTGGGGTGGTGGGCTGAGCGCAAAGAGGGCTGGCTGTGACTGGTCGAGGACCAGAGAACCTGGGTGTGGCTGTCCTGCCAGCTTGCATCCTCTGCCTTAGAGCCAGTTGCGGAGCCAGTTAGAATTAGGTTGACCTCAGGGTGGGGCGGGGCAAGTGAGAGGGGATGATCTCACTGTATCCTTCAGGCCGAGAGAGAAAAAGTAAGACTGCACAGAGCTAGGGGAGAAAGAAAAGACCGTGCCCCAAAAAAACAAGACCAAGAATGAAAAGAACAGATGAGAACGTCAAAAGCGGAGCTTCTTCAGCTCAAATACGGGGGTCCTCAGTCAGAGCAGCCTCCGAGGAAGCTGAGCTCCAACAAACCTTCTTCTCTCAAAAGCACATTTTTTTAAACGCAGAAATAACATGAACCTCCACAACATGTCCCACCCATCTAGAACAAAAATGATGCCCAGAGCCCACCCTCACTCCTCTTCAAGCACCATCATTTTGCCTCACCCTGCTTCTCCCCCAGGATTTGACAAAGTTTAATCCACTGAGTGAACCAAAGGCAACACAATAGACACCAAACCCTTGTCTCTCCCCCTCCCTGGCTGCTGTTGTTTCTTCCTTTTGTTTGAAAAGCCCTCCGATTATCCGCATCTCAGTTCTACTTACCTGCAGTCCGGTTTCCAAAGAGAGCTGTTCTCTTCTCACTCCCTCAATTAGTGGTACCCTAGGCTTCTCTCAACATCAGCACCACTGCTGGGCTCTCGCCATGACATCACCTCCGAGCTCCCTGATTGGCTAACAGTGGGTTGCTTGGCAATTGGACAGTCTCCTCTGGTGGAGCAGGGATTGCCTGAGTGAGTAACTCTTAGCAGGCTGGGGAGTGGAAGATGATGTCAGACAAAGAGCCTGCTTTCACCGCTGCCTGTGGGGCTGGGGAAGCAGAGGGGGTGAGCATGGCCAGGAGGCAAGAGAGAGGGTGTGGTACCGCGAGGTGGGGGTGCAGGCACAGTTTGCGAGCTAGGGGAAGGATGAATGACTTGAAGAATCTTTAGCTCTCCAAATCTGGAGGAGGGAGAATATGGAATCTAGAGGAGCAATAGGAGGAACAGATGAACCCTAAAAATAGCCCCCTGATAACTTGGTGCCTGTTCCCAGCTCCATCAGAAGAGCTGACACACGTGAAGGGTGGTTTAGATGGCAGGGAAAGGCTGCAGAAATCCCAGGTCCAGGAACTGGCGTGGGCTCCGGTCTCACAGGTGTCCCGGGAGAACAGGGTTTCCCTCTGGCCTCCCTCAAAAACATGTTGCTCGGTCTCTTCTGCAGAATCTACCTAGCACCACTGTGCCCTCACAGCCCACCCAGGCAGCCTGAGCCAACCAGAGGGAGCCACAGGTAGGAAATTAAACTGGAGATCATTACACCAGGGCTATTCCTAAATGTGATGGATTCCTGGGGGGCATCAATGGGTCACTGGTGATGGCTTTCCTCGGGGACTGAGGGGACCCTCTGTACAGATGCATCAGCTGTTCACACACTGCCTGTCAGCTGCAGACAGCAGGCACAGCGGGAAGAACAAGGGCCCTGTGGAGCAAGACACTCCCTCCAAGTGCCTCTCCCTCTGAAGCCCCTGCTATGCATTCTCTATCCTTGTGTACTACCACCTAGCCTTGCTGCACTCCCTTTTCTTTGAAGGGTGTAATAGTTTGTTATAAAATAAGAAAAATGTAAAATTTACCTACTTACAAGGAGGCAGTTCGGTGGCATTGTACAGCCACCATGTTGCATACAGACTGCCACCACCCATCTTCAGAACTTTTTCATCCCTTCAGCCATAAATCCACCTTCCCTAACCTGTCTCCTGCACAGCTCAATAGAGCTGCATGTCCTGTGCACCTAGTGTGAGCGAATCATATGACATCTGTCCCCCCTCCCCCGTGGCAGACTTCCTTCGTTCACATGTTTAAATGTCTTTGAGGCTCATTCGTTTTAAGGAAGGTTTGTTGAGTATTGAATGGCATTGGGGATCCTCATCCTCTACCGCCCCATAGACTGAGAACACGCAAATTACCTTGAATCCAGCTCAGACTTGGAGGAGATTTTTTTTTTTCTCTTTGCTTGTTGTTGTTTGAGACACAGTCTTGTTAGGTAGCCTTGACTGGCCTGAAAAATCACTATGTAGACCAGGCTGGCCTTGAACTCACAGAGCTCCACCTGCCCCTCCCTCCTTTTCATGAGTGTTGGGATTAAAGGAATGCACTGCCATGCCCCGTTTTGAGATGAGGTTTTAACAGTAATAGCATTGGTGAGTCAAGTGTTCGCTGCAGCATACAACACAATGTCATGTGCTCACTGTATAGACCATCCTGGATGCTAAGCAGAGACTCTGGCCCTGGCGTTCACCCCTCATATGCTCCCCCAACACAGCCAAGACAGGTTTGCTTCTCTGTACTCAGCACCCTGTGTTGCTCTGCAAGGGTCCCTTGTGGACACACATCTCCAACCCCCTGACTTTACATCAGGAGGAGAGATCGACCTTATGCTGCTTGGGAGTGGCTGAGACAGGAGTGTGCCTGCCTTTGGGTTTCAGAACACATTTGGTTGTTCTTTCAGGCATTATCCTCAGCAGCGCAGCCAGGGAAGAATGCCATCCTTACTGAAATTCAATAAGAACTGCCACCTGCCACATGGACCCTCAAGTTTCCAGCTCAGACTCAGAGGCATCCCTTAGCATACCAGACTGGGGTCCAAATTTAAGCAGACCACAAAATGTGCCTACAGTCTTCCCTCCGCCAGTCTGCCCTTCCCAGCCTGAGGAGTCTGGACCTCCACACGCAGACTGGCTAGCTCTGGAAAGAGAGGGAGGGGGAGCAAAGAGAGTGGGTTGCCATGACGACGGCAGCCAATCAGATATCTGCAGCTACTGAAAGAGGGAAAGGTGGTCTGAGTGGCCCTGCCTGTGAGGGAGGGTGGAATGGAGGAAAGGGGAAGATGAAGAGACAGGTCATCACTACCCAAGGCAAAGAACAGGGGTGGAGGAGGGAGGTGGGCAGGGGGTTGCTCCTTTTCTAGAATTATCTAACTATTGCTTGAGTGACAGGCTATGATGACCACACACACACACACACACACACACACACACACACACACACACACACGCATGCAGCCACTCTGTAGCGGATTACCCATACCATTTATAACAAAGACACTTCAAACAGTGCATATGTTAGGGCGTAAGGCCTCAATCTGAATTCTGAGGCACAAAGAGTAGGAAAATCATGTTAGAAAGAAAGAGAAAGGTGTGCCGGGTAGAGCCACTGTCAGGAGTCTCAGCGGCTGTCTCCCCACCCCTGAGCTGAGCTGATATAGAATGATAAACAAGGAGAAAGACTCCATTATTGTAGAAAAACATACCACGCATCAAGTTCAAAGAAAGCCAAGGCCACAAAAGAAATCAGTGGAGTCAGCGCTAGGAGGCTAGCAGGGTAAGAGTGAGGCTGGAGGCAGGCGGAGAAGGCTGGGTGGAGACTGCTCCTCACACTGCTCAGCTCAGAAAGGCAGGTTGCAAGAGGCTGTCGCTGTACCTGCCAAGCCAGCTTCAGTGTGAGCCAGAGAGCCAGCAACCGGTGCTCCAGCTGCAGCAGCTGGACCTCAGGCAAAGGCTGTGGGGCCCAAGACATGCAGATCTGCACCCTGGTCCCTGCACTGCCACCTGTCGTAGCTCAGAGTGTACGTGACAGGACACTCAGCTCTCAGATCTCCACCTGCTACCTGACGGCACCGTGGAGACCCAGGTCATGTATGTCTAACCAGGAATCCCATGGCAGGTGCCTCTCAGTGAACTGACTCACCGCCCTTGTTGTAGAAGAAGAGTGCCCAGTCACCTCTGCATGCATCTGGGGTAGCTCTGCTGAAGACCCATAGGACAGTCAACCTCTGGAGCCTCAGTGTGAACCAGAGAGGCTGCAGCAGCTGGACCTCGGGCAATAGGATCAACCCTCAGGAAATAGGATCCTAGCCTGACATGAGAGTTTAATGAATCTGAAAACCTTGTGTCCCCTTGGCTCGCACCAGTGCAGTAGCTAAAACTCTGCATTGTAAGTGGGTGGTGCTTGCCCTCCTTTGCTTACAACGAGGCTAAGGTCTGAGGGTTTCATTATGCAGACTTGGTTGAACTGAATGTTGTCGGTGAGTTTCTCGGTGTGAATAACAGCATGTACATATGATGTCATTGTTAAATGTGAACGCTTGTCTCACTGGAAGAGTGTCTGCTCTGACTCATGAGCCCTGTGACACTTTAAATTCTGTTTCAGCCAGCAGAGACACAAATAAACTCAGCTCCTTCGCCTTTAAGCCTTGCTGGATGGCGGGAGCCACTGGATTATTCAGACTGTCGGATTCGTAAACTAAGTCAGAACAGTTCATGTTTATAACAAAAGCAGATTGTGTTTATAAAAACTGCTCTTTTCAAGGAAGTGAAGACCTGTGTGTCACGGAGAACAGCACCTGGCACAAAGAAAGGCCTCAGAGAATGTCAGATCTTGGGACTGTCCTTACATACAGGGCAGATGACCCATGAATGTTAGGCTTACAAGAAACAGAAACTCACTTCAAACCTATGAAAAACACACATACACATTTTTGTTAAAACTTAACAGTAAAATATTTTATTATTAAACACACAATCCAACTAGAAAATGGACAGAAACTACGAAGATATATATATATAGATAGATAGATAGATAGATAGATAGATAGATAGATAGATATAGATATAGATATATAGATATATAGATATATATAATGAAAATATACAGACCACCAGTTACTTTTCTGTTGCTATATAAGACACCATGACCAAGGCAATGTACAGAAGAGTTGATTAGGGCTTATGGTTCCAGAGGGATAAGAGTCCATCATGGCAGAGAACTGTGGCAGCAGGAGCAGCCGAGAGCTCACGTCTTGATCACAAACAGGAAAAAGTGACACACTTCCTCCATCAAGGCCACATCTCCTAGATTTTCCCAAACAGATTTATTTTATCTTCGTGTGTGCGTGTGTGTGTGTGTGTGTGTGTGTGTGTGTGTGTGTGTATGTGTGTGTGTGTGTCCACAGGTGTACATGCACACAAGTGAGTGCAGGTGCCCATGGAGGCTGGAAGAAGTTGTTGGATCACCTGGAGCTGGAGTTACAGACAGTTGTGAGAACTAGGATCCTCTGTAAGAATAACAAGTGTTCTTCACTATTGTGTAGTCTCTCCAACACTTCATTATAAACTTATTAAAACAGCTAAGGTTGATGGACACTGTGGTACGTGCCTGCAATCCCAGCATACAGAAGGCTGAGACAGGAAGATCTTGAGTTTGAGGCTGACCTGGGCTAAATAAAGAGACTCTGTCTCAAAAAAAAAAATCAAACCAAAACAACAACAAAATAATAATAAGTAAATAGATAAATAAATAAAGGCTTTAAAAATACCAAATTCAAGTAAGAATGCAGAGAGACTAGATCTCTCCTATTCTGCTGGTGGAAAAATGGTACAACTGCTTCAGAATGTTTCTTAACTAAACATACATTAGCCAGAGGTCCGAGCAACTGCACTCTTAGACATTATATCTAGAGGATGGAAAGTCATATTCTTGTACAAGCATGACTTGGAATATTTTTGTATCTTGCAAAAATATGAAAATATGCTTGGTGGTTTTCTTTGTAATAGCCTCAAGTGGAAATAAGATGTCCTCCACGAGGTGAATGACTGAACAGACTGTGTGGCAGTCATCCCATGGAACACTGCTCAGCAATAACATGAATAGACTGTCGGGACAACTTGAGTGGATCTTTAGGGAATGATTCTGAGTGAGAGGAAAAACGCCATCTCCAAAAGATCACAAACTCTATGATTCCACTTGTAAGACAGTCACAAGATGACAAGGTTGCAGAAGTTGGGGAGAGATTGGCAGTTATCAGGGATTGGGAATGGCATCTCGGAAAAATAAATCTTCATGGAATCCAGCAGCTTTGCATCTCTATTGTGGGCATCGTTATGAAAGCCATCGCAGACGGTAAAATGGGAAGAACTTAGACCAATGTCAGTTTCCTGGTGTCGACACTGCTGTGGAAACCTACGGTGGAATCGTTGGAAATGAGTGCAGGGAATGGGGGTCTTCCTGTACTTTCTCTGCAAATTCTTCCGAATCTGTATGTCAGAATTAAAAGTTACTAAAGAAAGAAGAGGAAAGGAAAGGAAATGAGCCAGGACCGTTTCATAGAACCAGCAGAGGGATCCATTCCGGAAATCAGGTGGGAGCTGGCATGTGGCTCAGTGGGTTGAACAGGTATGAGGTCCTGGGAGAAGCTCTGAGCGCTGCATACATCGGGCATGTTGGTAATATGTCTGTAATCCCAGCCAGCACTTGGGAGGTGGAGGCAGAAGAATCAGAAGTTCAAGGTCATCCTTAGCTACATAGGCTATTTGGAGCCAACCTGGGCTATATGAGAGCCTATCTCAAGGAAGGAGGGAGGGAGGGAGGGAAGGAGGAAGGGAGGAGGAGGGAGAGAAAGGAGAGAAATAATGGTTCAGCCCCCCCCTCCTCCCTCGTCTTCGCCCCCTAAGCTGCTGCCACTCTGTCTTCTAGTGGCACCTCATCCTCTCTGCTGCCTAAGAGAGAGCGTCCATTCTTGGCTGCTGTGGCACTGATGTCCTATGTGTTGGACCACAGAGCAAAATCCACTCGCTAGCACTCGGATCCCATTTAAACTTAGGAAAAAGAAATCAACCAGCCCTGCCCGGCCCAGGAGTCCACATCTCCCCGATGGCAGTACGGCCACCTGTACAGACACACCTGCCCCATTCCTTCATCAGCTCCCACCGAAGAGGAGTGTTGGCTGCTTTTCTGTGGCTGTGACAAAATACCACAACCAAAGCAACTTACAGCAGAATGAGTTCATCTAGATTTATAATTCCAGAAGGGTGAGAGTCCATCTTGATGCGGAGTCAGGGCAGCAAGCAGCGGACATGGCAGAGGGAGCAAGGAGCTGAGGGCACGCGTCTCGAACCCTGAGCATAAGAGCCGAGAAGGCAAACTTGAGCTTCTCAAAGTCTGCCCCCAGGGGCATGCTTCTTCCAACAAGACAACTCCTAAACCTCCCGAGACAGGGCCATCAACTGGGGCCCAAGTGTTCAAACACCCAAGGCTGTGAGAGTTGGGCATTTCTCATTCACGCCACCAGGAGAGGTGGTCACAAGTAAAGACCCCTTCTCCTCCAGCCTGGCCCACCGCCTGGGGCCTATCTGCCGCAGAACAGCAGGGAGAGGTCTGGGCACAGCTACAGGGACAACACGGGAACCTCACGCCAGTATTGAGTGGGTTGTTCCCACTGGAAGTGCCAACCACGTCAGGCTCAACGCTGGACAGAGCCAAGTACATGGTTATGAATCCTGCTGTACCTGGAACTATTTCCCTGGTTAGCCAGTTACATGATTCAGGGTTAATGCAAGGATATCTCCTTGTCCAGGGTCCTCC
>CABHPP010148271.1:32718-55863 GCA_902168425.1 Peromyscus attwateri | reverse complement strand
ACTGAGAAGTCAATATCTAGGCAGGAGAAGATAGGCAGGACTTCTAAGGAGAGATAGGAACTCTGAAAGAATCTGAGGTCCTGGAGATTTGCCAGCCAGACATGGAGGAAGTCGGACATATAGTATTGGGGAGAGGTAATAAGCCACATGATTAAACATCAATTAATATAAATTGGTTAATTTAAGTTTTAAGAGCTAGTTGAGAACAAGCCTAAGCTAAGGCCAAGCTTTCATAATTAATAAAAAGCCTCCATGTCATTATTTGGGAGCTGGCAGTCGAAAAAAAGACTTGCTATAGGCCATTTTCTTTCAAACTACCACAGTGTTCTTGTGGGATTCCTAACAGTTGGAACAGGGCCTGACTCTTTTGCCTGCTCTTGGGATCATTTTCCTCCTACTAGGTTGCCTTATCCAGCCTTGATACGAGAGTATGTGCCTCTTTTTATTGTAACTTGTTATTCCATGTTTGGTTGATATCCCTGGGAGGCCTGCTCTTTTCTGAAGGGAAATAGAACAAAAGTGGATCTGGGGAAGAGGGGAGGTATAGGGAAGAGACTGGGAGGAGAGGAAGAGGGAAAATTGTGGTCAGGATGTAATATATGAGAGAAGGATAAATTAAAATGGTAAAAGCGAAAGAAAAGAAAGCAGGATAAGGAATTCATGATGAGCAAGCCAATAAGGAGCACCATTCCATGGCTGTGTATCAGCTCCTGCCTCCAAGTTCTGGCCCTTCCTAAATTCATATCCTGACTTCCTTAAGAGATAGACTATAACGTGAAAGTATAATCCAAAAAAAAAAAAAAAAAAAAAAAAAAAACCTCTTTCCTCTCCAACTTGCTTTTGGTAATAATGTTTCATCACAGCAAGAGTAATCCTGACTAAGACTTTATAGAGTTATAGATGGGAGCATAGGAGAACAACATAAAGGCACAGGTGCTATATAGGAATACCTGAGATGTGGTACCAAAAAATTCTAGAATAGGTTTACACAGGACTTGTGACATAAACTGGGAAGAGCAACTGCTCAGTCCAGCTGGCCCGTCATACATATCCAGTTACCTCTCAGTTTTGGTCTTATTCCTACATGTACTTCTCAAGCAGCAGTACTCATTTAGATTATATGAATGCAGAAGAAAGTTAATAAAAATCCAAGGCTGGAAATGGAGACCCCACCTTCATTTCTGGCTTCAAGATAGAAGAGAACTGAAGCTATGTCTAGACAAGGACATGTATCAAGGTCTTTAATCAGCTCCTGAACAGTTCTCATCAAAACACCCTTTCTCATTTAACCCACAGTTTGTATTGTGAGTCTTAAGCAATAAACAGCATTCACTGAAATCAACTGCTATATCTCTATCTTTAATAAAACATGTTCAATGACTACTAAATTCCAACACTGTCAAAAATGAAGCAAGACTTTTATGGAGTTGAATATAAAACCTAGGACATTGTACATGGCAAGCAAGCCGTATTACTACAAATCCATCATTTACAATATTTAATTGTACCTTTCTAATATTATTTACTTTGGACTAGTAACAGTAGCACATATGTATTTGGAAATTGTTTCTCTTTTATTATTGAAAAATCTATTTCCAAATATTATGTTTTATCAACTCTCTAAATTTTACTGACATAAACCTCTTTCTTCTTTTCTTTTCATCAATTAGTTTCTGTCTGTATTTACCTAATACATAATTATTGACAAATATGTTGTTCAATATCTCTGCATTTGGAAGTAAATGTTTCATAATAATGAAAGAGATCAAATGATGTTTACAATCAAAATTTTAATAACATTAGAGAATATACTGATCTTGCTCCATTGAGTTTAACACAGACCAGGTATATTCATTAGAGAAAAAGCATGATCCAAAGTAATTTAAATATTGCTAGTTTAGTGAATGAAGCCAAATTCAGTTACTAGTTTTTATTAAACTATTTCACTGATGCTTGGAATTAACAGCAATTGATTTGGTGAAGTAGCAAAAAAAAAAAATTGACCTACAAATAGTTGTCTTCATGTCCTTGACTCTTAAACAAATTTATTTGAAAAGCCCAAATTACTCAAAATCATTCTATCTTGGAAATGATCAAGTAGAGGTTAATTGCCCAGACCAGGTAACAATAGAAAAGAAGTGTAAAGGCTGTCTCTAAGCAAGGTAAAAGGGAGTCAGAGAAATACAGGAAAGAATAGCTATAACACAGCTATGTGTAATGAATGAAAGATTGTCTCAGAAGATTTCAAGACATTATTATAATTTCCTTAAAATTCTGTTGTGTGTTCTCTGACTTTTTATTTGCCTAATGTACTTTCTTGAGATCTTAACATGTGAATCAATTTGTTAAATTCTGGGGAAGCACAAACAAAAGGCATAGCTAACCTAATACCTAAGATCTTAAAGTTTAATTAAAAAAATAGATTTCTGTCCAATTTATTCATTGTTTAAATACCTAGTTTCTCAAGATTCAGAAAGTAAGGAAGATTAATGAAAGCTTTCTGGGGCAATAAGCAGACAAACAAATAAATGGAATATTAACAATAAAAAGTATGCATGTGCGTGAAAGTAGGCAAATTTATGTGTGGTGGGGAAGAAGGATCAGTTGAGGTCCGAAATTGATTAAGAGAGTTGGGAAAGAAGGTAAGAAGATAGTTGCTAACAGCTACAGACTGAAGCTCCATGGGGATACAAAATTGTTGGCTGTCTCAAAATTGGAATCAATGGAAAAACACATTGGTAAAATTCATTAGCATCTATTTTTTAAAAATGGGGGATAGATTAAGTTCCCATACTACTAATAACAGATAAATAACAGAAAGAATAATAGAATGATTAAGTTCAAACATACAACTACCAAAAATATTTTATTGCTGCTTCTAGAATTTCCAGATCATACATTTATTTACCTATCCTATTAAAGGTTGCAATAAAATAGAGAATAAGTAAAAGTAAATGACAAAATAACAGTGATTATCCTGACACTTTAAAAGCTTTCCTGAATAATTTACTAAAGGGGATATTTGCATTCCTAAACTCAGCACGGCAAGGGTTTATGGGCTTCCAGTGGCAGTAACAGTAGTTCTCCACCATCTTCAACTTGAAGGATAACTCAAAGGATGATCTCCAGAGCTTGAGTAGAACTGGAAACGTGAACAAAGATCATCTGGGTAACAGTTGTGGACATTGTGAAATGCGGTTACTGCAGAGATCCCAGGCAGGCAAGGAAACAATGCGAACTAACTTCTGTGGCCTGACTTCATGGCCTGCTCATTCCTCATGGCAGCATTCCCCTGGCCAAAGCCCAACCAGAAGCTGGAATGCAGGACAATTTGCATGACGAAATGGTAGAGGTCTGCCTTCTGTTTTTGTAAACACATCAGAGAAAGATTCAGAGAATGACAGAGATTAACCAGGACCCAAGACATAACACACTTAACTTTCTTTGATCGCCATCATGGATTTGTAATCTGTCAACTTGATAGACTGAACTACATTTCCCAGCATTCTTATTGTCTGTTTCCTGTTAGAGATATCTGAGATCCTTTGGGGGAATATATGCTGAATCTGAATATTTAGGCTGGGGAAAACAGGAAGGTCCTTTAAATGGCTTCAAATCTCTGCATCATGTAAAGTTCCATTCTTCAAATATCATAGGAAGGGAAGTATAAAAGTGAAGAAATAGAGAGGTTGTGGATTGAAGAAAAATAAGATCAGATCTAGGACTGGTAAAACTGAAAGAGTGTGAAAAAATGAAAACAGAGGGTGGGCAGCCTGCTTGCAGCCCAGTTTTCACGAAAAGCCACAAATGCTAGTGGTTATGTTTACTGCATTGAACCCGACTCCAAATTTCAGGAAAAGTCTTAAGAACCCTCTCAAGGTAAAATTGTGCACATCATCAGAAGTGCAGCAACTTTATCTGTTACATCCAAAGGAATAGCATTTGGAGCTTTGGGTCTTGCTTCTTAACTACAGATTGATATGCAAAACTCAAGACTGTAAAGAAAGCTTGCATAATACAGAGATATAGTAAAAAGAAAAATGTCTAGTTGAGTATGACAGAAGAATTTAACAGTGTTGTTTGTAAGAGGGAAGTGATTTCCCTCTCCATGAACTCTGAGTCAATGTAGTCAGCTGTCCAACAATGTCACCAATGTCAAGAATTCTTACCCTCATACTCTCTTCTCTTTGGAGCTTGTCCTCATTCCATGCACAGCCTGGATTCCTGCTTCATTTTCCTTTCAACCAGAGGAGATCAGGGAGAAAGCAACACAATTTGGGCTTCTTTGAGAGCACATCCCAGGAGGCACACATGTGACTTCTGATCCTCACTCAGGGTTATTCACTGCACAGCCAGCCACTGTAAAGATCCAATGTCCGACTAACATTTCCCAAATTTAAAGCCCCACATTGGAGATAACTGGAAACTGTCCACTTTGTTCTGTGAAGTATTCACTGTGTTTATGTGCTCCCTCTTATGGAGATGAAATCCCAAATTCAGTCCTGTTGGTCCACACTGAATGCAAGATTACTGTGTAATATGCTGACCTATTATCTCTGTCTTTATATATTTATGAGCTAATGACACATTAAAAAGAAAAGCTTCCTTCTAGTCTGTGTGCCCATTATAGAGAGTTAAACAAGATTTAAAAAAACATTGCTGACATTTATTTTCCTCCTTGGAAAATATAAGAATAAGGTGTGGCACTGTGCTTTTTAAGTTCTGCTAGATAGGGACCACAAAATTCTCATTCCTCCTTGATGGTGAAAGTTCCTGTGTGGCTATTGGCACCTGGACTGTGGTCAGCACTGCAGGGAGATGCGTTGCTTCCCAGCATGATCTGCTTCTACAATCTGGGGGTCCTTGAGAGGTGATCTGCTCACAGCTTCTGTAAATCAAGCCTGTGGTTTCTCTGCTAATCTAATTGCTTCACACACACTTAATGGGAATTCAGTGACTTTGCAGCTGATCAGTTCCAAGTTGACATAAACACAAACCATAACTACTCTGTGCATTGTTCATAAACCTGGAAATTCAGATCTCTCCAGTTCTGATGTAATCTCTGCCTGTGCCCCTGCCAGTGAAACAACAGGCAGGGGCAGAAATTCAGCCCACTCAACTGTCATGGGCTGAGGACTTAGCTTCTTTCAGTCAGAGAAACTCAATCAGTTGGTTTTGTTTGTTCTTTACATTTGGGAACTCAAGCTATACAGCTCCCTGCCGACTTAGTATAAGCATCACACAGAAATATTACAAAGAGACTAATCTGCTAGTCTGTAATCTTCCATATATATATATATATATATATATAAAATCAATTACAATAGTATCAATATTTACTATATATCCTGTAATGCATACTTAAGTGTTGACAAATATAAACTTTTCCCAGACATATAACATTGAGTGAAGTAATGTCAGAAGATACTATCATCCCTGGCAGTGTTTTTAAACTGGAAATATGTTATCTCTATTCCATCTGCAGGAGTCGTCATTTATTTATCAATGTCTGTGGGTGATTTTGATCGTCATAACTGGGATGAGGAGGTGTTACTGGTATCCACTGGTTGAAGACAAGGATTCTGTGTTAGACATTCCAAAATGCTGAGGACAGCCCACAACAAAGGAGCTTGTCTTCCAAAATGCCCACAGGGCTGAGGCTAAAAAACTCTAGGCCGTGGGATACAGAAACTGAACTAGACATATGCAATATACAACCATAAACCTGTTGCCCCTAACCCTCACATTAGCTAAGTAGGCATCAGGCATTAAAACAGAATTGTTCTGCTAAAAGACTTCTTACCACATGGATAAAGAGAAATGGGAACCGATACACTTCTTGAGGAAATTTATTTTGCAGGTTGTCTTGAAACCTGTGTCCTTCACAACGGATACTAGTTCCAGAATCTACCAAAGTCCTCTGCAATGTCAATATATTACCTGGTTTGACTAGATGATGAGCACTGAATTAGCATAAGATCCCTTTGGCTTGTGGCAGGAAAATGAAACACTCCATGCATACATGCTGCTGAGGGTGGGTCAGTTGATTATGAGACACTGATTACTAAAGTAATAAAGAGGGGAAAAAACAATTATTTTGATGGATAGATGAACTCCAGAGTGTGTATACTAATTTAGTTATTTAATTTTCATTACACATATGAAAAACTAGAATTTAATACTATGCAGATTTCTTTGGGGAGTTTCATTTTTAATTAGATATGACTTGAGCTCACTCTTTTCCCACTGCTGAAATAATATGCATACTCAGTGTCTGTGTGTACGTGTGCGTACACATGCACATCTAAGCAGGCTATTGCAACTTTTTATTTCTTTACACTTTGACCCAGATGGGCATTCAGTGGAACACAAATAAGTCAAAGAGACCTTGGACTTACTGCAATTGAGCTCATTTATTATGTTATATATGCACCTTGCCCCCCCCCCAACTTTTACAGCTTCTTTTCAATTTGGTTTTCATGATTTTAAATCTTCATCTACAATGAAAAATGAACCTCTTTTTTTAATTTAGAATTTAGGGAACAATATGTAGACAATCAATTGTTCATGGCATACTTTTCAAATGTTAAGTAAAGTCTTCTAAAAGATCAGTTTGTTTATACTGACTGAATCTTACCACAATGTCAAGTGGCCAGACAGCTATAGTCTTGCTGCTAAGGTGATATTAAGAATTTGGGAAGTAAAAAAAAAATCTTTAAGGTTTTTAAAATTGATTTTTTCAAAAAAACATGGCTATAAAAATGGCTCACCAGTTACAGGCCTTTGTCACAAAGAATAAGGAGGTGATTTTGATTCCTGGGACACATTGAGGAAAGGTAGAACTGACTCACTCCAGTTATCCTCTGCTCTCTACGCTCTCCAAATTTACTCCATGGAGCATGTTCACACACACACACACAAGAATTAAAAATAACTGAAAAATAAAAATTAGAGAAATAAGTTAAAATCTATAAATCCTAAAATCACAATTTGATTCACTGTACAAAATTAAAAATTTTTATTCAATGAGATTTCATTTATATAATTAAAAAAGGCAAACCAATACTGAAAACTCATGTGTATCAGCTACACAAATATGTACAAGCAAATCATGATCAAACACACATGTCAACAAGGACAGAAATTATAAGGAGGGAAAGAGAACTGGGACATGATTGGAAGTTAGCAATATTGTCTTCATTTTTACTGGTTTATTTCACTTAGTTAAATAATTTTTAAACAAATTATGATGGAATATGGACAATAGTTATTCCCCTTGATGTATGAAAAGATGTCTGCGTATATGGAATTTAATTCACTATAACTTTAATATTTCCATTAATTAAAATTATTACATCAAGAAAGCAAGATAATTATGTTTGTTTTTTAATTATTCAAAGAGAAACAAGAGCATATATACAAAATAGATTATAGAATAGTTGTGGGTTAACTGTACAGTCTAAGAGAGAGGGAATTAAGAATCAATGTTAGAGACATAAGTAAAAGATATAGGTAAAAGCTATAATCTGTAGACTCATAGAGGTGACATCGAGGAGGGGTCTAGGGGGATGTATGGATATCCCTGAGAACGGGAAATAGAATAGATTTTACCTGTGGACTATGAGTGCATGGGGATGGGAGCGCGAGGGATCAGGTGAGGGAAGTGGAGAGAGAGAGAGTGCAGGGAGAGACTACTGGAATTGGGGGGCTTTGGCGAGGTTATGTGGAAACCTAGTTCAGTGGAAACTCCCAGAAACCTATGAAAGTGATCCTAATGAAGACTCCAAGTGATGGGGGATATGGCGTTTCAACTGGCCAACTCTTGTAGCCAGGCAAGAACTCCAGTGGCGGGTCAGGGTGGCATTCAATTAAGTTGCTAGCCAAGGGAGTCCCATAGAAATCCCCAAACAATCCAGCAATCCAGGATAAGACAAAGGATTGCTCTCCACAAACTGACAGTGGAGCCCCCTTGTCCGGGACAACATCCAAACAACTCATTGAACATGGAGAATCGAGCTGTTGCATACATGGAGCCCTCACCCACATGTTCTAGACTCTTTGGTGCAGGTAGGTACTCTGCTGGCTACCAAAGGAGAAATGTGGTCACGAACTGAGCCACAAAGTCTTTGCCCTACAATCTGTCCTGCCCGCAAAACACGCTATGGCAGTGGTGGCACAGAACTTATGGGAGTAGTCAATCAATGTCTGATTTGATGTAAGGCTCATTCCATGAGAAGGAACCCGTACCTGGCACTGCTTGGATAACCAAGAATCAGAGACTAGATAGCCCCGAAATCTAGGGTAAAATCAAACAAGACTGGTCTAAAAAAAAAAAGTCAATAAGCTTATTCCTAGTGATATTCGTCCATACTCATAGATCAATGCCTTATCAGTCATCATCATAGAGGCTTCCTCTGGCACCAGATAGGGACAGATTCAGAGACGCACAGCCAGACGTTATGCAGAGAGAATCTAAATGGAGAGCGCCATTAAGTCCCTCAGAACTCACAGAACCCAATGGAAGAGGAGGCAGAAAGACTGTAAGAGTCAGAGGGGATAGAGGAAACCAAAAGAATACGGACATGTGACTCAACTAAGGAAGGCACCTATGAGCTCACAGAGACTGAAGCAGCAAGCACAGGGCCTACATGGGTCTACTCCAGGTCCTCTGTATACATATTACATCTATTAACTTAGTACGTTTGTGGGACTCCTGACCTTGAGCAGAACGGGTCTCTGGCACTTGTGCCTGCTCGTGAAACCCTTTTCCTCCTGTTGGGTTGTTGTGTCAAACTTCAATATGAAAGTTGTTACTTCATCTTATATTTTCTTTTGTCAAGTTTGGTTGTTATTCCTTAGAATCCTGTTCTTTTCTAATGAGAGACAGAAAAGGAGTGGATCTTGAGAGGAAGGGAAGTGGGGAAGAACTGGAAGGGGTAGAGGGAGCAGAAAGTATAATCAGGATATATCATATGAGAAAAGAATATATTTTCAGCAAAGAAAAGAGATATAGATACGACAGCTTACACAAAACAGTTGTTAAGAATTAAACAGTGTGTAGTCTGAACAAATCAGAAAACACAGAAGAAAGGATAGCAGTGGGAATGACCAGACTAGAGTGCTATTACAGAGTTTTCACAAGTAATAACCCAAAGAAGATCTGAGGAAAAGGAAGAGCCAAAGTTAGTAAATGTGTTCAATGGCCATTGCAGCAATTGTATAAAACAAGGAATAATTGTCTGCTAAACTAATAGAATGACAGTAGATGAGAAAAAAATAAAAATAATGTATATAGCACCCCAGTTAGAGGTGGAGACTCATGAGCCCCTCGCCCTATGAGCTAGAATGTTGATAGGCTTGATCCCACATAGGTCTTGTACAGGCAACTGTAGTTGCTGTGAGGTCATGAGTGCAGTAATTCTGTCAAGTTCAGAAGGCATTGTTTCTCTCCAGTACTCTCCAACTGGCCCTTCCACTCCATCTTTTGTGATAGTCCCTGACCCTTGGAGAGGTGTGATATAGAAGTCCCATTTGAAGATAAGCACCCCACTGATAGTAATAATCTATACTTTGACCAGTTGTGAGTTACTGTATAAACTACTAACCACTGTACAGAGAAACCTCTCTGATGAGGTCTGAGAAACATGTTAATATGTGAGTAGAGGGGTACAAATTTAGAGATTAGACCTAAGCATTTCCTTTCTCTTCTGGAAGTGAATAATAAAGGCTGTTGTGTGACAAGACTTGTCCTGGAGAGACACAATACAGAGGTCTACTCACTCCAGATAGGAAGCTCACAACAGATCAAAGTAGGAATAACACCAAAGTCCAACTTGATGAACTTGTGTTTTATTGGTTTACTGTAATATAGGCAAGTGTTACTGGAGCAGAAATGACTCAGCAACAACTGCATCACTAAATCTCACCTCAGCACAGGATCTGTGAGACTTGGCATGTTTGAGAGTGACTCTCAGCAGCTTGGATTTTTTTTTTTTACTCTGAAAGGGAGGAGCCTAGTGAATCTAGTTAGTTTCAGGGACTTCCTGAAGTTATTTTGAGTAATTTACCTTCCCTCTTAAGGAGCTTCCCTGCAGGATGTTTTATGTTTTAATCTCATAATAAACTGTTAAATAACAATGGCTTAGGTGGGCATTAAGATGATAAGAGTAAAAGATTCCTGCAGAGGAGAAAAATGTCATTAGATGTCTCCAAAGGCCACTGTCAGAGAAGCAATCCCTCACTCTGAAGACATCCATAACATTCTGAGAGAAAGTTTGGACAAAGAAGGCCATGCACTATTATCCTTTTCTAATTAGCTTACAGAGTAACATTTTCTTTGTGGCATTTCCATACATGCTTCTTTTTGATAGATTCAACTACTCCAACTATTCCTGCAAATATTTCCCCTACTCTATGCAGATGTGACTTTAGCCCCCAGTATCCCTCTCCCTCTTTAATACTTCATATGTTGTGATACCCTCCCCGTTCTCCTCTAATATCCTACCTTTTCCTATCTCATAGATCCACTTAATGTTTCATGGTCATTATTGATATGTACAATTTCCTATAAACACATAATTAACAATTAGAAGATCTGCATTTGAGATAGAACATATATTTTTCCTTCAAATACATAAAACTTCCAAATGCATATTTGGCATAATTTTTGGAGGTAACAGTAACCCTACCCACATATTGAAGTGCATGGTTGTGATACATTTTAACTGTTTAGATCTCTTTGTCAAAAGCACAGATAGTGGTTTGTTTTGAAGTGTGGGCACAGCTTCTATAGCTCTTAGAAGAGTTGCTGCCACATTAATATTGAAATCCAAGACTTTCTTTGTCAAAGAACAGAACACCAGGCTTCCATGGCTACTTCGTATTAAACAAAAGAGAAAGCAGGGTGAGCTTGAAGGTTAAAAATCTTTCTTCTTTTCTATCACACTGTCACAATGTTCATTGCTCCCTACAGTAGGAATATAGACACTCATTTTCTCTTTCCATAATCAAATCAAACTAAGGCGTTGTTCTTCTAGTCACAAATGCAGTGGTATTTAATACTTTTCATTGTAATAGTTTGAAGTAATAATATTCTACATTGTCCCCCCATAGGATAGAAATTATTTCCCTGAGCTCTATTTTGTAAATGATACAGACATTTGATCAAATTTGTTAACCATGTGTGTTCCTTCTGCTTCAGGAAGGTGAAGTATGGTGAGTTACATTTGGAGTTTTACATTAATTTGTAAAGTATTGAGTTAAAATAATGTAATTTGAAGAACATGGTTAATACATGAAAAAAATATACACTCCTCAAAGCAAAAGTCAAAAAACATAAATTCTGTGCCTCATAGACCTTCAAAAACTTAGAGTGTATATTACAGATGCCCAGCACAGATCATAATGTTTAGCATCATAGAGATAAACTGTGACTTTTTAAAGGTCACATAGTTACTCAGCATCCTTGTTTTACCTGGAAAACTCAATATAAACTACTTAATACTTATTTCTTTGGTAAATAAAATAAATTGTCATCATTTGATAGCAAGTAATGAGTATTAATTTATCTATTTTAAGTTCCTTCACTCTTCTACCATCAGACCATGTTATCCTCTGTGTAATCTGACATTGCATTCACTGACTAATCTTAAATACATATCACTCTAGGGGTAATTGTCTGGAGAACACTGAAGTTATTTTTATTCAAGGTTATATATACATACATTCATATATATATATATATATATATATATATATAATGTATAATAAATTAACCAATGAAGAAAATTGACCATGGTCAGGCAATCTGTAGACGTTCATACAATTGATGTCAAGAGTGATGGGGAAACAGGAGGACTTATTCAGTACTGGTGGGAGTATAAACCATGGATGTCAGTGCAGAGGTTTCTCAAAAAATAAAAATGGAAGTTCCATGCAAGTCAGCTATAAGACTCCTAGGAATAGAACTAAAAGATCTATATCCAACCTAGGAGATACATGCACATTCATTGTTTTTCTATTCATAGTATCAGCAATTACTCTAGTATGTTTTAACTTAACTTTATTCCACTATATTTCACACCTCAAAACTTGATTTACTCACTTGTATACATACCAATATAAAAATATCTGGCTAAAACATCTAGGGGTTATGTTGACTGGGGAATTTCATATTCCTCTCTTAGTAAAATGGAAGAATCAAGTTCAGTGTTAGGGCAAACATATCCTAAGTAAAATAAAATTATTTCAGTGCATTATTTTAAAATAAGAAGTTTTATATAAATATACTACATTACATTCCAAAGAAGTCAATTTTTTAATAATTATTCTTATTGTTTCAATAGCTATTGAAGTTCTCCAACCATGTCTAAGGAGGAAGTTGTCTCCTTATAATGACAATTATATTCCATGTTGTTAAAGCTTCTTGGTTAATTGTTTATCACATCAAAATCTAAATAAAGACTAACTATAGCCTGTTATGTGACTCCTTTCATCCAATCTCTTATGAAATAAGACATTGCATTTTTCAAAGTAAGTTCATTATACACTATTGTTTGAACCTTATACTGGTGTACTTTCAGTATTTTGTTTCCTAGTGTTTTGATTTTGGTTAATTTGGTTTTTGTATTAATGAATTACTGAGCATCAAATATTTCTGGTAATTTAGAAAATCATTTCCCCAGAGTTGATGACAAACTTGTATTAGGCTCCTTGGAAGCTAATATTTGAAGTCCACTTAACCTGTTTTCATTTCATCATCTTCAGGATGGCTGTGATCACTGAACTTTAAGTTTGGATTTCTATAGAAGTTACTGTAACATAGAAATCACCAACCCCACCAGAAAAAGACAATAACCAGGTGGTGGTGGTGACTCCTGTAATCCCAGCACTCAGCAGGCAGAGGCAGGAGGATCTCTGTGAGTTCAAGGCCAGTCTGGTCTACAAATCCTATCTTGAGAAAAAAAAGAAAGAAAGAAAGAAAGAAAGAAAGAAAGAAAGAAAGAAAGAAAGAAAGAAAGAAAGAAAGAAAGAAAGAAAGAAAGAAAAAATCACCAAAGTTAATGACTTTCAAGATTTACTTTCTGCCAGGGACCAGCCTCAGCAGTTTCGGGGGGCTGAAGGATGGGATACCTGGAAGGCACAGTAACGACTCAGACACAGTGCTTGTGCAAGCTGACAGGTCACTTTGGGCTTCTGCAGTTGCTAAGTAGCTTCTTTGCTACAGTTTCTTAGCTTCCCTAGCTTCTCTTAGCTTCTGCTTTTACCTTGGTAACCTCAGTCTTTTATGATCATAAACAAGGGGGAACAGAAAGAAAAGGGGAAATCACCCAATACAAAATGTTCTCATGATTCCAACGGTTATTCTTAGAAAATCACCAATATATTCTTCATCATCTTTTACTAAATACAGAAACTATCCCAGACTTAACATTAAAGCAAGCATAATCTATTTTTATTATTAATGATTATACAATCTTCTGAGCACTTGACCCAAAGCCTAGCAACATGCAATTTTGCAAAAAAAAGGTAAAAATAAGAACAGTGGTCAATGTACCAGACAGTCATTTCCTTCTCACACAGTCTGCTCCAACCTCAAGACCCCTGCAGCGGCCTAAGTTCCTCCTCATCCCTCTGCAAACACCAAGCCCCTTGACTGATGGGCCACAATGACCTTAGACAAGAAATCTGTCCCTGCAAGTCAGTAACTTCTGTCCTATATCTCAACAATTCCAAGGAAGACCTGATCCAATTTTCAGAGCTTCTACGAAAGGAAGCTCACCTTTTCTGGCAGCTCTTTAATCTAGGAACCCAATAATACTTGCAGCAATCACTCCTACCACTGCCACATTGTCTCCACAGTCCTTCAGGTAGAATCAAAATATCTGGATTAAAGTTGCCATCTCCCTTTCTTGGTGGAGGCCACTATTCTCCTCCTATTCTAGGTTCCCACACTTTTAGTTTGTCATCCCATCTATATGTTACTCCATCCACAGTCTTCAGTCAGTACCCCTTAGGGTCTCAAGTTTTACACAATGTCTTTGGAATATCCTCAGAAACTGAATTATTCATCATGGCCAATTTGAATCCAGTGTGCTGATACACATCATACCATGTGCTCTAGTTGACCACACATTTTGTACAGTTTATCCAAGCCTAAAAAGCTTCCCCAGGCTGCAGGTTCTTTTCCATGAACTATATAACTGCCTTAACCCCAGCCTGGAAGATAACCTCTGTATAATTTCCTGTGAAATTTACTTCATTCCTTTCCTGTATCACAGAAATCACCATTGATCTAGGAACACAGAACATGGAGATCAGATGGAAGAAAAAGACTAGTATTACAAGAAGTATTTATATGGAGGAGGACATGACATGTGCACACCATAAAGCATGACCTTGGGACAAGTAGGCATTTCTGCCTAGGCCCTCTAGAGGCATGCTAAGCAGAAGATGCAGAAGGGAATGCACAGAGGGTTGATGGTCCACAATCTCGGGTCCCCTTTCCTCCAGTCTCTACTGGCAGCATGTCAGGCATCTTATATGCCATTCCCAGCAACTTTCTGACGTTTAATTTAACTTCTATCCAAGAATTTCTGTAATGCTTCATATTTAGTAAAATAGAGTCAATAAACCAAATGTTCCTAAAATATTACTATTTTTCTATATTACTTCCAAGTGAACGTTTGGTTTTCCCATATCTCAAATGTCATCACATGCAGCTTAGTTGTTTATTTACTTGACTGATGGGGGTATTTTTACTTTTATTGCACATGTTTGGTAATACAGAAAAATTATTTGTGCATCATAACATTTTCATGTACCTACTCAGTTCTTTCACTACACTGTAAAACACTGAAGGAAGCTATTTTTTAATCAGCTTCATTACTTTCCATCTTTTTTACACCTTTTCATTACTACTCTGTTGCACAAGTTGTCACAGAACAGACTATAAATTGAGTTCACAACATCATATGCCTTCTTCCTCACCAGCAAACTTTTTTTTTTCTGAGAACTCACAGAGATCTGCCTGCCTCTGCCTCCCGAGTGCTGGGATTAAAGGCGTGCGCCACCACCGCCCGGCCCAGCCTTTTTTTTTTTTTTTTAATAGACAGCTCAGAGAAGGAACTGTCCTCCATTCAGGACAAACATGATGATACTTTCCCATTGTGTGTAATTAGTTTACTCATTAACATTGGATAAAATTCTGAAAAATAAGACTTGGGGTGATTATCTCAGGGTTTTGCTAGAAGAAGCTTATTTATTTATTTTTATTTTGGTTCATTATATACCCACAAAACAGGTATGTAACCTTTGGATATTGGTAGGTAAGGACACGATGCTCCCATAAGAATTTTGGCAAAAGAAGAAAATCCTGTGTCCATAGTTCAGAAAATCATAGAGAAGAAAGATAAAAAGGTTCTGTGATAAGAAGACTAATGGATACCTGAGACCAACTTCTAGCTTTTCCAGATTTGTGTCTCTGGGGTAAGCAATCACTTGTATTTGAATCAACATGGAGAAGATTCAGCTACTGGCAATCTGAAGTAATTTGATCATGAAACATCCATAGTGCAAATAAGGGAGCCATCTGAGAAATTATGAATCAGGCTTAAAGGAACTCAAGTGGTGAAATGGTAGACATGGGTCTGGGAGACAAATTTCTAGTTCAGCATCCTTTCTTATACATTATGAAGCTTTTCCTAAAGATGGGTCCTTGAGTAAATTATTGATTAGCAGTGTGCTATGTATTAGCAAAGTATGTAAAGTGCTGCATACCATAATGAAGACATATGCATACAATTTTTAGTATAACAGTAGAAAATAGCCCTTCTAATGAGTCATAAATATTGGTCAATTATTGCCAATATTATGTGAAAATCTCACAATCTTACATATGATCTACATCTACCATAGAGCAGAGATGTATAAGCAGTGCACAGTAAATTTTCTTTAATTTGACTTTTTTGTGTGTGTGATGTGAGTATATGTGTACATTATTGCAGATACACTTCCATGTACATGTACCTGTATATGGAAACCAGTGGGGGTCAATGGCAGAGTATCTCACATCTTAGTTTTTACAATGTCTCACTGAAGATAGAGGGAACCTGTAGTGGTATTGTGTTCCCCAAAATATTGTGTACCCTAATAAACTTATCTGGGGTCAGAGAACAGAAAAGCCACTAGATACTTAGGATAGGCAGTGGCAGCACACGCCTTTAATCCTAGCATTCCAGAGGCAGAGATCCATGTGTTCAAGGTTACAGCCAAGCATGTGACTCATGCCTTTAATCCCAGAAAGCGAGCCTTTAATCCCAGGGAGTGGTGGTAGAAAGCAGAAAGGTATATAAGGCGTGAGGGCCAGAAACTAGAAGCTTTTAGCTGGTTAAACTTCAGGCTTTCAAGTAGTAGTTCAGCTGAGAGCCATTGGGATGAGGACACAGAAGCTTCCAGTCTGAGGAAACAAGACCAGCTGAGAAGTTGGCCAGGTGAGGTTAGCTGTGGCTTGTTCTGCTTCTCTGACCTTCCAGCATTCACCCCAATAACTGGCCACAGGTTTGATTTTATTAATAAGACTCTTTAAGATTCCTGCTACAGGAACCCTCTCATCTCTGATTTAAATCACCCATCCCTGCCAGCTCTGGAGTTACAGATGATGGGGTTTTGGATATCTTGATCTTGTTCAGGTCTTAGGCATGCAATCACATTTGCCATGAGTTCGTGTGTTCAGTGGCCCAGTCATGACTGTTAAACACTATTTTTCTTCTGATGTCTACTACTTTGGGCTCTCCCAATGTTTTTGGCCCCTCTTTCACAAGGATGCCTATGTTTTGCAGGAACAGGTGTAACACAAATCATCAAGAGATGAATACTTTACATTATCTCATTCTCTGCCCATTAAGCCTTGTGTGTCTCTTCATTAATCACCATCTATCACAAAAAGAACCTTCTCTGATGAGGACTGAGACACACTAATCTATGGGTAATAAAAACAAGAATTTAGGAGGTATTTAATTACCTTGTCCATTCAGCATAATACTATTGGAGGCCTAAGACCTAACTGGCCACAATTGACACATGGTACTTCATGAAAGTAAAAGGCTTCTGTATGACAAATGACACCATCATTTAAGTGAAGAGATAGCCAACAGAATGGAAAAAATTGTTATCAGTTCTACCTCTGAAAAGGGGCTATTATCCAGAATATACTCAATAGCTACATACCAAGAAAGCAAACAACTCTGTTTAAAATTAGGGCTTGGAACTTAAATTAATCAGGGTTTTCTAAAGAAATAGAACTGATGGGGTATTCATATATTATTAGAGTGGCTTACAGGTGGTCTGGGTAGTCCAACAATGAATGTCTCCTAACAGAAAGGTCAGGTATCTGATAGCTGTTTGGTCCACAATACAGGATGTTTCAGCAGTTCCAGTCTGATGCTAAAGTCCTATGGAAGTCCTAGAAAGCTGCCTTTCTTTAGTCTGCTTTGGAATTCTGGAGAAGGAGGTTCTCCCACCATGGAAACAATATCTCAGGAACAGGTTAGATGAACTTGCCAGTTAGAGTGATGGCAAGAAACAAAGGCTTCTGTCTTTCATGTCCTTTCCTGTAGGCTTCCACCAGAAGGTACAGCCAGATTAGGTGTGGGTTTTCTGACTTCAAATGATCCAATCAAGTAAATCGTACACAGATATGCTCAGTTACTTGGGATCTACTTGATTTCACACATAGTCAAAGGACAACCAAGATTAGTCATCACAATTCCACCCCTCATTAACTTAACATACAATCACATCTCTTTAGATCATGATTATTTTCAAATTAAAATAATAACCAGGTCATAATTCATCTAACATGATATAACTATCCCATGTATAACTGAAAATACAGTATATACTTTAGAATAGGTAGCAATGCTCCTTAAGGACATTCTTTTAGTGTATCATAACTTAAATATTATAACCACTGATATTATCTTAATTGATTTCCTTATATAATAAAGAAATATAGAAAAACACAAAAATTGCTTAATGAATGTATATGTATGAATAAAAAATGTTCTTTACAAAATAGTAAAGAAATGCTCATGTCAGTTACAAACCATGTTTCTGCAACTACTCACAAGGCCTTTTAGCTGATAATCATGAGGAACCTCCTCTGCTAGCCATTCTACTTTTCCTCCACCCTCAGCAAGCATCACAGCAGGTCTTTGATTCTTTTTCTAAAAAAGTGACCCATACCTTCAATCCTGAGGTGTCTATGCCATTTTGTTACCCTCCCTCGATCAGGCTGTTGTAGTTTCTCTTTGGCTTTAATGACAGGGTATGGCATCACCAAGAGATCCCTTGAAGGATCTCTCGGGCGTACTCCAGAAGTAATCATTTTTTACCTCCATTGTTGAATAACAATCCAATTCCCCCTAGATAGTCTGGATCAATCACTCCTAACACTGTTATTCCTTTCTTAATCCATAGGCTTAAGAGTGTCAGAAGCCCAAAGAGGCCAGGGAGATGTCTGAGCTTCTAGTTCAATGGAATTTTGTTCTATCTTCTGACGTGAGTACTCCCCCATCTGAAGCCAAAACTTCTAGACCATCAGAACTTAAGGTTGTGTGAAGAAATCAAATTTTTTCCTAGTGGAGCTCTAGGGTGATAATGAGTGAAGTCATTCCCATTTCCATTCCTTGATTCCTGAACCCATGAATGCTGTCTATGGGAGAAGCCATTCCATATATTGGATGCTGATTCAATGCATATACAACATTCTGGAAAACCCTGTCCCAGCCCTTTCAGGATACTGCCGCCTAATTGGCACTATTCCACATTCTATCATGAAAACTGTTTCAGGCTGGAGGTTGACATGGAAAAACCAGTGAATTACATGATTGTGGGTCCACTCTTGCACTTCTCTGGATGTGACATGAGTTCCTTATTCAGAAGCAATGCTGTGTGAAATATAATTATGGTGGATAAAGCGTTATATAAGTTTGTGGATGGTAATTTTGACAGAAACATTATATGATGGAAAGGCAAATTCATAACCAAAATAAGTACCTATTCAAGTGTGGAGAAAGCACTGCCCTTTTCACAAAAGAAGTGGTCCAAGGTCGATAGCTTACTACAAAGTTTCTGAAGGACACTATTGTTCAAGTGAAGAGGCAGCCTACAGAATGGGAATGGTCTCTCAGCTATACACCTGAAAAAGCATTAGTGTCTAGAATATGCAAAGAACTCTAAATAACAAGAAAGCAAAGAACCCAATTAAAAACTAAGGCTTGGTAGTAATCAGATAGTCCTCTGATGATAAAATACAATGAGTCACAAATACTTTTTAAAATGTTCACCATCTTTATCCATCATAAAAGTGCAAATTAAACCTACTTTGAGACTTTGTCTTATAGTCAGAAAATGGCTAAGATAACAACAAAGGCTGATGTAGATGTGGGGAAAAGGGGACACTTATTCACATTGGTGGGAGTGGAAACTGGTGCATCTACTATGGAAATCCATGTAGAAGTTCCTCAAAATTCTTAAAGTAGCTCTACCATAAGATGCAGCTCTGTGATCCCTGGGACTATTTCTCAAAGATGTTTTATCCTACCTGTGCACCCATGTTCATGGTTTTCTATTCATAATAGCCTGAAAATGGAAACAGAATGTATCATCATCAACTGATAAATGGATATGGAAAATGTGGGGTATTTACACAATTAAATATTATTAAAGTGTAAGGAAATTTCAAATTATCAGGTAAATGGATGAAGCTGGAAATAATCATTCTCACTAAGGTAACCCAGACTCAGAAAGACAAACACTACATGTTTTCTATCAAACATAGATGCTAGACTCAAATCTTTAGATAAGATTGTTAGCATTGGGATGACCATAGCAGTCTGGGAATTAGTACAGGTCCACAGGGGAACTTTCAAGGGAAGGGGAATAGAACACAGAAAGTATATAGGAGGAAGAAAGAGTAATAGAATAGGAGAGGTTAATTAAGGTAGGAGGTAGGAGGGCTAGGTAGAATGAAGAGATATAATTTTCAATAAAGACCTGTGAAAAGCCATATGCAAATAATACACTATAGAAGATTTCTAAAATTTAGACATATACATGTATAAAATGAGTTTAAGTGGAGTTACCCAGTAATTGGGGATGGACAATGCCTCTCCCAGACACCATAGGCTGTTAATTAAGAAGCCCAATGCTGACTATGTGTTACCTCTTCTTATGCTGTTGGTCACTGAGGTCTCATAGAATCCACAAATATTACATGCTACTGCCATTGTTCTTGTTTACCTGCAGAGCTTGATAGTAAAACCCTATTTGTAGAGACAAGATATAATTGAGCCATGGGCTCTGAGATATCTAGGTGGTACTAAACTGGAAACTTCATCTGTACCAGCTACCTTGCCTGCCACTATAAGGTTCTATGCACAGAGCTAAGGGAGAAAATTAATTAATAGTACTGTAAAGGGTAAACCCTGTGAGCAACAATAACTACTGGCATGGAAAGATATACCAAATAGTATAAAAGTGGCACGAAAGTTATGTGAGCAACCAACAACATTCTTACTGGATTTAAGGCCTGCTTCATAAAGATTGAATACATGCCTGGTAACATTAACTGAGACAAAACTCAACAGCTTTCTAACATGATTCTTAAATCTGTTGCCTAAAGTTTTCATTGGTGGTTACTTTGTTTTCCTACACATTATCTTTGTTGACCTTTGTCTAAAAGAGGCTTAAAAGTCTATAATCATCTATTTTTATAAAAATACCTGTGACAATCTTTCAGCATCTAAAACAAACCCACTTCTTTAAGACTCAATGAAAGCAATTGCAGGCCCAGTTGTAGGCCAGCAGGGAAGACTCTGCAGGCCTGACCACGACCACCCCTCATTAGAACCCTATAATCTGCAAGCACCACTCCATCCCCAAGACTGCAAGCTGCTCCCTGAGACACAGGCTGCACTAGCTCCAACTGGGCCAAGAGTGGATCCCTGAGACACAGACACCTTTTTCACTGATTGGAGGAAGAGATGGGTAGATGCCACTGCAAGAATACATTCAACAACATAAAGAGCAAATTGACACCACCAAAACCTAGTGGTTCTAGTACAGCAAGACCTGAACATCCCAACGAAGAAGAAGCACAAGACAACAAACTTAAAAATTACTTTATGAGCCGGGCGTTGGTGGCGCACGCCTTTAATCCCAGCACTCGGGAGGCAGAGGCAGGCGGATCTCTGTGAGTTCGAGGCCAGCCTGGGCTACCAAGTGAGCTCCAGGAAAGGCGCAAAGCTACACAGAGAAACCCTGTCTCGAAAAACCAAAAAAAAAAAAATTACTTTATGAAGATGATAGAAGCCTTTAAAGAAGAAATAAAAAATTCCCTTAAAGAAATTGAAGAAAAGACCAACAAAAAAGTGAAAGAAATCAATAAAACCCTTCAAGAAAGTAAAGAAAACCAAGAAAAAGCAATCAGATAGGGGAATAAAAGACTTGAATATTAAAATAGAGGCAATAAAGAAGACACAAACTGAGGGAATGCTGGAATGGAAAATGTGAGTAAAAGAACATGAACTACAGGTGGAAACATAACCAACAGAATGAAAGAGGTGGAAGAGAGAATCTCTGGTGTTGAAGATACGATAGAGAAAATAGATTCCTCAGTCAAAAAAAAATTAAAGCCAACAAAGTTATAACACAAAACATACAGGAAATCTGGGACACCATGAAAAGACCAAACCTGAGAATAATATAGATAGAAGAAAACTTTCTCAACCTAAAGAAGGAACTGCCTATGAAGATACAAGAAGCTTACAGAACACCAAATAGGCTGGACATCCCCCCCAAAAAAGTCCCCTCACCACATAATAATCAAACCACTAAGCATCATACAGAATAAAGAAAGAATATTAAGAACTGCAAAGAAAAAGGAAAAGTAACATATTAAGGCAGACCCATCAGAATAACACCTGACTTCTCAATGGAGACTCTGAAAGCCACAAGGTCCTGAACAGACATTATACAGACACTAAGAGACCACATATGCCAACCAAGATTATTATACCCAGCAAAAATCTCAATCACCATAGATGGAGTAAACAATATTTCCATGAAAAAAAACAGATTTAAGCAATACCTATTCACAAATCCAGCCCTACAGAAAGCACTAGAAGGAAAAAAAAATCCAACCCAAGGAAGTAAGATGCACCCATAAAAACATAGGCAATAGATAATCCTACACCAACAAATACCAAAGAAGAAAAATACACACATACACACACACACACACACACTCACACACAAAACCATCAAAAAATAACAGGAATTAACAATCAATGGTCATTAATATCCCTTAATATCAATGAATTCAATCTGCCTATAACAAGACAGGTTAACATAATGGATATGAAAACAGAATCCATCCTTCTGCTGCATACAAGAAACACACCTCAACTTCAAAGACAAACACTACCTCAGAGTAAAAGACTGGGAAAAGACTTCCCAATCAAATGGACTTAAGAAGCAGCTGCAGCTATCCTAATATCCAATAAAATAGACTTCAAACTAAATTTATTCAAAACAGATCAAGAAGGGCATTACATACTCATCACAGGAAAAATCCACCAAGATGAAGTCTCAATTCTGAACATTTATGCCCCAAATACAAAGGTACCCACAAATGTAAAAGAAATATTACTGAAGCTTAAATCACACATCAAACCCCAAACACTAATAGTGGGAGACTTTAACACTTCACTCTCACCAATGGACAGGTCTGCCAGACAGAAACTTAACAGAGAAATAAGGGAACTAAGAGATGTTATGACTCAATAGAATAGACATCTACAGGACATTCTACACAAACACAAAAGAATTTGCCTTCTTCTCAGCAGCCCATGGAACCTTCGCTAAAATTGGTCACATACTTGGTCCCAAAGAAAATCTCAGCAGATTTAAAAAAAATGGAATAACCTTGTAGCATGAATCTTAGAGAGTCTTATTAATAAAATCAAACCTGAGCCAGGTATTGGGGTAAACGCTGGAAGGTCAGAGAGACAGAACAGGCCACAACTATCTCACCTCACCAGATCCTCAGCTGGTCTTGTTTCCTCAGACTGGAAGCCTCTGTGT
>CABHPP010148271.1:10262-32708 GCA_902168425.1 Peromyscus attwateri | reverse complement strand
GCAGTCACCAACACAATGAGAAGTAGCCAGCAACTCGGAGCAGCAGCTTTTGCCTCCATGGTCCCACCACTGTTTGTGGCTTGGTCTGGGCCGAAGCTTCTCCCAAGCCTCCTAGGCCGGCCTCAAACTCGGGATCTTCCTGCCTCTGCCTCCTTCAGCAAATCCAACAGGCATGCACCACCACAATTGGCTGAGTGTAACTCGGGTCTTTTCAAGAATTCGTACCACTAACATTGGGCGCCAGATGTAGCATGAATCTTAGAGAGTCTTAATAAAATCAAACCTGAGCCAGGTATTGGGGTAAATGCTGGAAGGTCAGAGAGACAGAACAAGCCACAACTATCTCACCTCTCCAGATCCTCAGCTGGTCTTGTTTCCTCAGACTGGAAGCCTCTGTGTCCTCATATCCGAATGGGTCTCAGCTGAACTGCTGCTAGAAGCCTGAATGCTTAACCAGGCCAAATGCTTCTCCAGGCCAAATGCCTCTCCAGGGCAAATGCCTCTCCAGGGCAAATGCCTCTCCTGGGCAAATGCCTCTCCTGGGCAAATGCCTCTCCAGAGCAAATGCCTCTCCAGGGCAAATGCCTCTAGTTTCTGGTCCTCATGCCTTATATACCTTTCTGCTTTCTACCACCACTCCCTGAGATTGAAGGCTTGCTTTCTGGGATTAAAGGCGTTGGTCACCATGCTTGGGTGTATCCTTGAACACATGGATTTCTGCCTCTGGAATGCTAGGATTAAAGGCGTGTGCTACCACTGGCTAACCTTTAATATTGTGGCTGTCCTGTTTTCTGACCCCAGATAAGTTTATTAGTGTACACAATATTTTGGGCAATACAATACTACCACATAACCTCCTGTATTTTATCAGACCACCATGGCTTAAAGATAGATTTCAACAACAACACAAATTACAGAAAGCCTACTAACTCATGAAAACTGAATAATGCTCAAATGAATCAAGGAAGAAATAAAGAAAGAAATTAAAGACTTCCTAGAATTCAAAGAAAATGAATGTACAACACACCCAAACTTATGGGACACTATGAAAGCAGTACTGAGAGGAAAGTTCATAGCTCTAACTTCCTACATAAACAAGTTGGAGAAATCTCACACTCACAACTTAACAGCACATAAGAAAGCTCTAGAATAAAAAGAAGCAAGCTCACACAGGAGAAGACACCAGGAAATAATTAAATTGAGGGCTGAAATCAATAAAAGAGAACAATACAAATAATCCATGAAACCAAGTGTTGGTTCTTTGAGAAAATCAACAAGATAGATAAAACCTTATCCAAACTAAACAAAAAGCAGAGAAATAATATCCAAATTAAAAAATCAGAAATAAAATGGTGATATAATAACAGGCACCGAGGAAATTCAGAGAGTCATTAGGTCATACTTCAAAAACCTGTACTCCACAAAAATGGAAAATATAAAAGAAATGGACAATTTTTTGAATAGGTACCACATACCAAAATTAAATCATTTCAGATGAACAATTTAAACAGACATATAGCCCCCAAGGAAATAGAAGCAGTCATCAAAAGTCTCCCAGCCAAAAGCTCAACAAAACAAAAACAAAAACAAAAACAAACAAACAAAAAAACCCTCAGGGCCAGAGGGTTTCAGCCCAGAATTCTACCAGAATTTCAAAGAAGAGCTAATACCAATACTCCTGAAATTGTTCGGAACAATAGGAACAGAAGGAACATTGCCAAACTCTTTTTACAAGGCTGCAGTTATCCTGATACCCAAACCACATAAAGACACAACTAGGAAAGAGAATTACAGACCAATCTACCTCATGAACATTGATGCAAAAATTCTCAATAAAAGACTAGCAAACCAAATCCAAGAACACATCATAAAAATCATCCATCGTGATCAAGCAGGCTTCATCCCAGAGATATAAAAATCTGTCAATGTAATATACCATATAAACAATTGAAAGAAAAAACTCGTGATCATCTCATTAAATGCTGAAAAAGCCTTTGACAAAATCCAATACCCCTTCATTATAAAAGTCTTGGAGAGATCAGGGACACAAGGAACATACCTAAACACAATAAAGCCAATATACAACAAGCCAACAGCCAACAGCCAACATCAAACCAAATGGCGAGAAACTCAAAGTGATTCCACTAAAATCAGGAACAAGACAAGGCTGTCTACTCTCTCCACACCTATTCTATATAGTACTTGAAGTTCTAGCTAGATCAAGAAGACAACAAATGGAGATCAAGGGATACAAATTGGAAAGGAAGAAGTCAATCTTTCACTATTTGCATATAATATGATAGTATACATAAGTGATCCAAAAACTCTATCAGGGAGTGCCTACAACTAACAAACACCTTCAGTAATATAGCAGAATACAAGATTAACTCAATAAAATCAATAGCCCTCCTATATACAAATGTTAAGAAGGCCAAGAAAGAAATCAGAGAAACATCACCCTTAACAATAGCCAAAAATAATATAAAATACCTTGGGGTAACTCTAACCAAGCAAGTAAAAGACCTGTGTGACAAGAACTTTTAAGTCCTTGAAGAAAGAAATTGAAGAAGATATCAGAAAATGGAAAGATCTTCCATGCTCATGAATAGGTAGAACCAACATAATAAAAATGGAAAGGTGCAAAGTTACACAGAGAAACCCTATCTCGAAAAACCAAAATAAATAAATAAATAAATAAATAAATAAATAAATAAATAAATAAAATAAAAATGGCAATCTTACCAAAAGCAATCTGCAGATTCAATGCAATCTCCATCAAAACCCCAACACTAACCCCACATCTGACAGAGGGCTGATCTCCAGAATATATAAAGAACTCAAGAAACTAGACATCAAAATACCAAACAATCCACTTTAAAAAAAAATGGGCTACAGAGCTAAACAGAGAATTCTCAACAGAAGAATTTCAAATGCCCAAAAGACATTTAAGAAATTGCTCAATATCCTTAGTCATCAGGAAAATACCAATCAAAATGACTCTGAGATACCATCTTACACCTGTCAGAATGGCTAAGATCAAAAACGCTGAAGACAGCTTGTGTTGTAGAGGATGTAGAGCAAGGGGAACACTCCTCCAATGTTGGTGAGAGTGCAAACTTGTACAGCCACTTTGGAAATCAGTATGGCAGTTTCTCAGAAAATTGGGAATCAATCTACATCAAGACCCAATGATACCACTCTTTGGCATATACCCAAGAAATGCTCAATCATACCACAGGGACACATGCTTAACTATGTTCATAGCAGCATTATTCATAATAGCCAAATACTGGAAACAAACTAGATGCTCCTCAACCAAAGAATGGATAAAGAAAATGTGATACATATACATAGTGCAGTATTACTCAGCTGTAAAAATTAATAACATCATGAAATTTGCAGGCAAATGGAACTAGAAAATATCATCCTGAGTAAAGTAACCCAGACTCAGAAAGATAAACATGGTATGCACTCACTCATAAGTGGATACTAGAGAAAAAGATAATCATATTACAACCCCACAGCTCTAGAGAAGCTAGATAAGAAAGAGGACCCTAAGAGGGATGCATGGATTGCCCTGGGAAGGGGAAATGGATGAGATGTCCAGGATTAAACTGGGGACAATTGGGGCAATAGAGGGGAGGGGATGGGAGATGAGAACATGAAGGAACAGGATGGTTGGAATGGCAATGAAAGAGATATCTTGGTAGAGGGAGACATTATCAAATAAGGGAAAAACCTGGTGCTAGGGAAATTCCCAGGAATTTGTAGTGGGTAGCTGTTCCAGCTTTGACCTGGAAGTACTACCCCTATTGAGGCTTCTGGTAACTGCTGTGCCTACCTATGATGCGCCCCTGGGGCGGGGTCAAGATGGGAGCCCTTAAGACCCAAGATCTAGATGTGCTGGCCCTCTTTTGTTCCTGGTAATCCTGCATGCTGGATAGTAGACCAAGCAGAGTTCTCCAGAGAGCACTGCTAGACTGCACCTCACTTCTCCTGGATCCTGTAACAACCCCTTTACTGGCTGTAAGTTAACTCAAAATAAACCTCCTTTTTAACTACGTGGAGTTGCCTTAATAATTACCCCAGTAAGAATCCACAAGGATGACCCCAGATTAGACTACTAGCAATTATGGAGAGGATGCTTGATCTGGCCTATCTCGTTTACCAGACTAGTGAATATCCTAATTGTCATCATAGAGCCTTCATCCAGTAACTGATGGATGCAGATGCAGAGATCCACAGCCAAGCACCAGGCTGAGCTCCAGGAGTTCAGTTGAAGAGGGGGAAGAGGGATTATATGAGCAAGAGGGGCCAAGATCATGATGGGGAAATCTACAGAGACATATGAACCAAGCTCATAGGAACTCACAAACTTTAGACCCACAGTTGTGGAACCTTCATGGTACCATACTAGGCCTTCTGCATGCAGGAGAGAGTTGTGTAGCTTAGTCTGTTTGAGGGCCCCTGGCAGTGGAATCAGGATCTATCCGTGGTTCATGAGCTGGCTTTCTGGAGCATATTACCTATGGTGGGACACCTTGCTCAGTCTTGATGAGGTGGGGTGGGGATTGGTCCTTCCTCAACTGAATGTACCAGGCTTTGCTGATTCCCCATGGGAGGCCTTACCCTTTTGAAAGAGGGATGGGTCCAGGGGGGTGGAGCAGGAGGAGGAATGAGAGGGGGTCTGTGGTTGGTATGTAAATGAATTTTAAAAATTTAATAAAAAAATTTTAATAAATAAAAAGATTCAGTGAGAACCCAAGGCATTTTTCAGATGAGAAAGTTTCATGCATAAACATCATGACTTGAATGGAGCAACAGAATATGACAGTGCAGCAAAAATAAGGGACATACCTTCCCTTAGAGAATGTGGCATCACTTTATAACTGCTTATTATGTGACACTTTGATACACGTAGTTAATGAATTGTAGTCATTTTGCACACCCATTTCCCTCTCATCCTCACTCCTCTCACACTGGAACCCTTCTTCTCAAGATGCCCCCCTGCTATTTTCATATCTTCTTTCTGCACATGGCCCACTGGGTTTAATTGAAGTCTCTCCCCTAAGTATGGGAGCAGCAGTTATTTATTGGTGCAAAGGTAATTTACGGTAGCTACATCCCTGAAGGAAATGATAACCCTCCTCTAACACATGAGAAGCAGTAGTCTCTCAGGGAGGAATGGAACCTTATGGGCCTCTCCCCGTTACTATTGATGAATAGATACCACACTTCAGTCACGGTGTCAATCAAGCAACATCACATTTTACTAAAGAAATTTGAAGAGAGCATTTTTTATTTCAAAATTTGTTGCCAATTAAAATGATTATTCATGACACTGTATTGTAGAATATTACTTTTACTAGGCAAACATGTGTTGCATTTGTTTATGCTGTATTTGTTTACCTAGGCAAAGATGTGTTGCTATTTCACCTTGCCTGCTTAAGACACCTGATTGGTCCAATAAAAAGCTGAATGGCCAATGTTTAGGGAGTATAGGGATAGGTAGGGCTGGAGGGCAGAAAGAATAAGTAGGAGGAAAAATCTAGATGAGAGAGAACGAGAGAGGGTAGAACAGGGGAGAAAGAGAGGGTGATGCCTGGGGCCAGCAAGCCAGGCAACAGACAGACAGACACAGAGTAGAATGTACAGAATTACAGGAAGGTAAAAGGCCCTGAGGCAAAATGTGGATGAAGAGAAACAGGTTAATTTAAGTTATAAGAGCTAGTGAGATCAGCATAAGCTAAGGCCAAACATTCATAACTAATAATGAGTATCTGTGTCACGATTGGGAGCTGGTTGGTGGCCCAAATGAAAGCCTGCTACACACTGTTTGTGGTCACTTAGCTATTTGGCATATGTATAATCACTTCCAATTGACTCCAACTGATCTTAATTAATTTAGATACCAATGTTGATTAAACTAACTTTTGAAGTAGTTTTAATTGATAATTGGATTCAAAAGTAATTTAAATTCTTTTCTAAATTCTTTACAAAAAAAGGTGTATTTGCTACAAATTGCACATAACTAGGTGTAACAAAAAGTCTAAATATAGAGTTCTCTACAAAAAAAATGAAACTAACAGTTGCAGAACTGCAGTGTGCTGCTATTATAAAAATTATTACAGAATTCAATAATGCTTTCATTTTCAAAACTAATCTGATGATTAAGATCTTGCTTATATAGCTATAAAAATGAATTATTTACTTTTTCTAATGATTTGGGGGAAAATACAAGGTATTTTTAAACTATCACATGCTAGTGTTATAGTAAATGAGTATAGTTTTATCAGCAGAAAGTAATTTACATAAAACAAATGCTGAATTATTGAATATGATAATCTGTGCAAACCTATTCTTGTTTGTCATATTTTGTGAGTTTTGGCAACATCAAAATTATAAAAATCTGATTTATGCATTAAATTCAATTCATAATATAACAACATACAGATACAAGTGTCATATAATATATAATTTAAACATGATTGCTATACATTTCATTCATTCTTTCATGGTTTTACCAGTTTTCTCAGGCACCCAGACACTATGATTAAAATCCCAGTTTGCCTGATATGAATGCCTGCTTGAACTAATGAATATTTTCATAAAAACACTCCAACTATGAATGTTTAAAATCCTTGTCACAACATTCACCAAACTTACACATGACAGCTAGCATGTGTTACTGCATTTTCATGTTAAATATTTGATGACTGCCTCTTTAAATCCAAGATTCATAACCCAAAGGCTTTCATTTTCTTACACCATGTGTAATTCAAGAGACATTTATTAGTACAGTCTTCTTTTATGCATCAACAAAATATATCTAAGAAAGCAATATATGAATTCCTTCGAATTTTGGACATATTTTAAGGTATTAATTATTTATAAGAATACTTTATTATATGTATTCACTGCCTGTTATTCTCTTCTTCTCAGTGGAATAAAAATAAGATTTACAGTAAAAATGGTTCTTCTTAAAATTAAAACTATACTACAGCTTGAATCTTTTTTAAGTTTCATTAAAAATGTGTAGAGATTTCCTCACCTGTGCTTTCAGGAAATCATTGTAGCTCCCAGCTAAAACTCAGGTTCTAAGATACATCAGTGTCCCTTCACTACCTTCTTAAAGTGATGTCAAAGTTAGAATTACAAATTTAATTATAAAATATATATTTTAAAATTAAATAATTACAACCATTATAGGGGAATGTCATTTTTACTATTTAATAAGGAAGACAACTAAAAATCTTTATAGTAGGCAAAAACAAAGTTTAACCATTTATAAGCCCCCCAGTTTTGACCTTGGCTGTACAGAGAGAGACTACAATAGAAACCTTTGTCTTAATGCTTTCCATAAAGCAAATCATTTCCGTCTCATCACATAATTCCCCATTGGCTTTACAATCAAAATGTTAGGTCTTGGTCTCACAATCAAAGAAGTTAGTATTCATTTAATGGGTGATCAACCTACCTTTCTAATATAGGAAAATGGACAGTTATTTTATTGTAATGTTTATATTTTCCAAACATTCCAATTATCACATTTTACTCTAGATTTTTTGGGAGATAGGGAGTTTCTATGTATCTAAATCCCCAAACTTTTAATGCTCCTGCCTCAGCTTCTGAGGCCCTAGGATCAAAGTTGTGTATTAGCAAGCTAGATCCTAGTATGCTTCCTTCATCTTTAACTAGTCACAGGTTTCAGTGTGCTATCAAATATCTGATATGGTTTGATGTTATGTGATGGTTTTTCTACCTACAGAAAATATATGTGTGCATTTATACATAAAACAAAGCTCTTTCTGTAATACTGAAATTTCCAAAGGCAGGCATGTTTTAAAAGGACATTTTAGGCCTTAAGCCAAAACTGACATTCCACCTTTAATTATGTGAAAATCAAAAGAATGTATTTTAATGACAAATTATGAGAAACTCATGAAAACCATACTTTCTTTTAAAAGCAAGAATTACAAAATTGCTTTTCCCTTTATGAACTGTTCCTGTCAATATCTGCAGACAATCATTCCCGTATGCTTTTATAATGAAACTCTGCTTTCATGAAGCCTGGTCCATTCCACTCTGATTCTCATGATCACATCTGTCAAGAGCCCAGCTCCCCAGCTGTTACATTGGCTGAAAATTGGCACTTAGATCGCAATTTTTCTCCTCAGAAAAATTTCTGCAGTCACCCTAGGAGATTGTTAAAAGCCACAGGTACTGTGTACCCCAAACCCTAGCCTCTCGACCTTTCTTGACACCCCATTCCCCACCCTGAGCCTTGACCTTACACTTTCCTAAACACAGGATTTGTTATCTCCCAAGCAGGCTGGCCTTTGCCATTGCAAGGATTCTGATTTCTTCTCATCTTGTTTTTTTTTTCTTTTTTCCTCTTTTTACTATTATTTAACTACACTGATTATACCTTAAAATGACCACAATTGAAAACACAAGTGTGTTGGCCTTTCTACTGTCTATATAATTAACAACTTCCCTACCACACTCCTATCTCTATCTAGCCACACTTTTATGTGACAGAATTGCAACCTTTAGATTCATAATATATAAATACCTTTCCTCTCCGCCTTTGTATTTTATTTACTTAAAAAAACCTCACATTTTGAATGACCCCTATTGTCTTTCTCTGCCCAATCTAGTTCTAGGCATCTGGGCCCTCCTAACTGTTAAAACACAATGGTGAAGGGCAGGGGAAGATGCCTGTTACTAAAGTGCTTGTCATGTAAGCATGAGGACCCAAGTCCATTCCTAGAACTAACATGAAAAGTGAGATGCGGTGACATGTGCAGGGAATCCCAGATCTGGGGAGACAGAGAAAGGAGAATCATTGGAGTTTGCTGGTCAGGCAGTCTAATAAAGTTAGTGAACTCCAGCTTTAGTGAGCAAGCCTGTCTCAAAAAGTAAAGTGGGATGTAATGGGAGAAAAACTGATGTTGACTGTTAGCCTCCACACTTATACACACACACATGCAGAAACAGCTATAAACACAGACACAAGGGCAAACACTGACTCCTTTTTCCAATAGAGATGGTAAGCTTCTTCTTCTTTGGCAAGTGTACTGCATGCATTGGGCAGGCAACTTTGCTGTTCTCCACACAGTGATTTCAAACCTTCTATATTCTTATCAAACTGTAGAAAGCCCAGTAATTGCTTCACTATAGGTCCAAAGGGTTAGAGAAAAGTGCCCTTCAGTGACAGAGAGAATGAACCAGTAAACTGAACCTACTTTTGTTCCAATCTTTTATTATTTTCTAGTTTAAATGCATGTTTTCCTTTAACAGTTTAGATCCATTTCGATCCTTTTTCTTAGGCACCTAAATATCAAGAACTCTTTCTCCACTTTTGGCCATCCTCATTCATAAACTGACTAATTTATGTCTTTCCATTTCTGATCAAAGTTTCTTCCTCACTAAATATTAGGAATTGACCCCAAAGCCAACCAGATGCCCAATTTTCAGCTTGTTTTTCATCAACTATATGTCTCTGTGTTTTAATCAGTATCATGATATTTTATATCATGCATACATATTTGTTTTGATTTTCAAATGTCATCATACAATGTAGCCCAGGCTGGCCTTGAAATCACAATCTTCCTACTTCTCTTCCCTCTGCCTCCTGAATACTAGGATTGCTAAAGTGCATTATTATTCCTGTCTCTAGATTTATATTAAGTCAAGTGATGATTGAATTAATGTCTTTCTCTACTAAAACTTAGAATCTGCAAAGAGCTCACCCTATCTTTGACAATAAATACACAATAGTAATACAAAACTACTGTGTGACTTACACTAAGCACAACATATATCAACCCCTTTAAGGCAATAATCTTGTCTTCATTTTACAGGTGACAAATCTTAGGAACAGGGAGGCCACACAGAAGCTGACAGACATACATTTAAGATTTTGTTTTAAATTTATGGTCTAATAACTGCATTTAATTGCTTTGAGAAGATGGAGAATTTCACTAAGACTGCCCCTGATGAGAAAAGTGTTAGGATGCATTCATAATGCCTTTTGTCCACACTGTCACAACGAATAGTATACTTCTGAATCAAGAAAGTAGGCCTGCACTCAAAGTTATGCAGCCCTTAATAATCTTGGCAGTTTGAAATTGAAATGTGGAAAAGGCAGATGTGTAATGGTTTCATATCTGTATCACACACTTCAACTTAAAAGATGAGAAACATTCCAAGGGCAGATTAATTTTAATAATGATTAAACAAAGAAAAGAAGAGAATTTAAATTTTACATTATAAGACATGGATCTGTTTGGGAATTGTAGCCAATTACTTTTGGTCTCCATGACTCCAGTAGGCTGAAACTGTCTGTTCTCAAAGAAGACATGGGATGGCTTTGGCCATTGAGATTCAATGTTAATGTTGGAAGGAAGAGAATTACAATGGTGATGGTATTGCTGGAGAAATTACAGGGAAAGAGAAAAGTCAGTTACTTAACATCTGCCTTCCAACCCTGGCTTAGCTGCACTGGATTCGGGATAGCCTTTAAAAATAAGGAAGAATCATACTCATTATATTTTATTTTTACAAACACTTTATAAAGTATTGAAGAACTGAATATAATATCTGATTCAATAATCAAGAGTAGAGGAAGCAATTTTCAACAAAGCCATCCTCCGTGGGGAAAGAAACACACTTGAGAGACCGTAAGAAGGCTTTCAACTCAGTGGGAAGGGAATGCAAAAGCCCTCCAATTGAAGCTCACTGTAGCCTGTGCACAGTTTGCCTGCCAAGAAATGCTCATTCAACATGGGAAAATAAATTCTCATTCACTAATAAGCATGGGCAATTCTAAACTTCCTTTACGAAGTCAAAGTCTATAAATGTCTCACAAGTGGCTACCTCTTAATACAACGCCTCTAAATTACATCTTATCACAAGGCTTTTGGGTTATTTCTTTTCTTTGATTTCAATTGTTCATGACACAATCATATGCTCCTTAAATTATTCAGATTTCAATGAAAGATCATAATTCTCCATCCACAAAGATCCTGCAGTGCATGATGTTTAATTTGGCAAGGTTTGTGCATATAAACATGAAATAAGATCAATTACCGGCAGTGTCAGCTATCAGCACCCAATTCGACTGTCAGCCAAGGCTTAAGTGTTGTCTCTTGAGTTGAACATTGACCTGGGAGTCAGGAAAATAGCCCAGGGGTTATATTTTCCAATAATCTACTAGAGACCTATGACAAGTTCACAGCCAAGTAGTAAAGCACTTCTTAACTCACAGGACCATCAAACCGGATTAAGTGCTTTGAAATCTATGGATAACAGGTGCTCCAAGGACTGAAGAGCTCACCAGGTTGCCTCTTCCCCTCAGGGTCACTCATCTCCTTGTCCCCCCACACTAAGAGAATATTGATGAGAGGAATCACAGAAGATGCCCACGGCAACAGAAAATGATGTGGAGGAAGCTATTAATTTCTCACAGTGTAGTACAACTGTGAGGGCAAAGATTCAGAGTGATCTCTAAAAATATTAATTCATTTTATCATTTTCTAAAGTTTTCAAAAGTATAAGGAGATTCTCATTAAGTAAGAAAATTTGGTTTTATAGACAATTATATTTTCTTTTACAGATTTTCTTTTACATGAAAATTGTCCCTAATAACATGTTATTAGCCAAATTTAGGAAGTTATTTTTTCATAGGAAAATCACCTAGTAAGGTAGCTGAATATCCAAATAAGGACTCAAATACTGAAGATGATTTAAAAATAACATTCAATGAAGGAAAATCAACTTGGAACTTAGCAAATGTTGTTTCAGTTACTAGAATTGAGTTAACACAACTCAATTACTTGAAAATTCATAAAAAGTTATTTTGAAAGTAATCTAAGTTTTTAATTTAAAAATACATCAGGTTTGCTTTGAAATACAGTAAGGTAGCAAAGTATAATTACAATGGAAATTCATCATTATTTGTCATTACAACAGATGGTGTATAAACTATATATTGTTTATTTACCAATTTTTGAAATTATAATATAATTACATTTCTCCATTTCCTTTCCCCCCTCCTATTAGAATACTCTTAAATCAGTGGTTTTCTAAGTGTAGTTTTTAAATCTTATAATTCTTTCACAATGATGTGAGGATCTATTGCTTCTCTATTATAATAGTCCTGGGAGGCCTTCTCCCGAGGCCTCCCAGGACCTGTCAATCCTGAGACCTATGTCAAGGTCACAGGATTCGCTAAAGCTTGCTTTCAAACAGCTGTATTACGAAGTCCTTGGGGCTGACTTTCATTCTATTCTTTTTCTCCAGTTGTTTTAGGTTCAGTGAAAGAATAGACCACTTTATACATATTTTTTTCTTATGGAAACAATAGTAAAGAGGGAGAAAGTGAAAATGTTGTATACATTTTCATAGTAATAAATGCTCACATGCTATAGTAATATAGTGCTCACAGTGTTAACTGGTTTTTCTTAAGAAATATTGAAAGTTTCTAGTATATAAAGTAGTCTTAATGTTTTTGAATTAATTTTAGGCATATTAAAACACACAATGAAACTTTGTAATATACAGGTACATATGTATTAGCCTTTTCATCTCATTATAAAATTAATTTATACTGTTGCTTGAAAGAAAGATACAAGCACAGAAATAATCTGAGAAAAAATATATAAATGTGGAATTAAATGTCTTTGAATGTTAGCTCAATGAATTAACATATTTTCCCTCTAAATTGAACTAAAATGAAAAGTATGTAATTCCAACTTGGCCTTGAAGCACACACATGAAATCATGGGAATCTGGAGTTGAGAAACTGATCTAAAACGAATAGGAAGACTGTACAATACAGCAGGCAGGATGGCATTGTGCTACGGACTATACTGGAGGCTTGGATTTGTATGTTCCTAACCTGGAGTCTCTGTGGGCACTGCCTGGATTCTAACAACCCATGGCAGTCAGGTAGGCACCCTTTTTCACTGCTAGAGTTATAGGAAAGGCAGACAAAAAATTTTATACCTGTTTGTACCTCTAACACACTCCTGCTTCCTGAAGTAATCATTGGAAATAGCAGAAGCAGACTTTAAGAAAAAAACAACATTTTTGTAAAACAAAAAGTTAGCTTAACCATAATATATTTTTCCTGGACAGTACCTAAACATTTGTCTATTTGATGTGACTATAAAACTCAGGAAAAATATAGAATGGTCAGTCAAAGTAAACTGGGAAATCAATTTCAAGTAACAAAACTGATTAACAAGCAAAAGTCTAAAGACTGAGAGATGGCTTAACAATTAAGAACATACATATTGTTCTTTCAGAGGACCTGAGTTTGGTTCTGAGCACACACATCAGACAGTTCACAACTGCCTACTACAGTCCCTGATGCCTTCTGACCTCTGCAGCCACCTGCACTCATGTTCATAAACACAATACACATACAATTACATGTATGCATGTGTGTATACACACACAATTAAAATTAAATAAAAAATTTTATTGTCTACAAAGCTACCAAGTATTTAGAAATGTATTGACAAAAATAAAGACAATCTTGCCTTGTTTTGAACATAATCATTAGCTTTGGGCTCAGATACTTTCTTAATAAACTCTTAGACTCTTTATAATTGCTTCCTATTTATTTATTGTATACTTGTGTAGGTTTCACTGATGTAATGTGAGTGAATAAACCTTGTCTATGACCAAAAAAATAAACAAATAAAATCTTTACCAAACTTCTATTAAGAATGCCTGAGTGGTTCCTAAAGCAGTGCACCCACAAGACAATTTTTCTTTCTTCTTTCTCTCCTTTCTCCCCTCCCTCCCTTCCTCCCCCTCCCTCCATTCCTCCCTCCCTCCCTCCCTCCCTCCCTCCCTCCCTCCCTTCCTTCCTGCCTTCCTGCCTTCCTGCCTTCCTTTCTTTCTTTTCTTTCTTTCTTCCTTTATTCCTTCCTTCCTTTCTTTCTTTCCTTTTAGAAAACTAAGCCACCCTGGATAAGACCATTAGGTTATAAATTCCCATTCCAATACTTCCCTGCCTCCTTCCAATCAAAATACTGCTTCCAACTGAACCAGCCAAGGTATATTACTGGTCCTGGGTATCCAGTTCTCAATGCCATTTAGTGGTTCCCTGTTTCATGTTAACCAATGGTGGGCACTGTGCCTACTACTGTGAATATACATGTTCTCTTACTATTTATGGCAACATGTTCCATTAAGACATTGGTCTTCAGTATCTAGTTTCAATCCAGCATGCTTGGGTTCAACCAAACAGGGAGAAGTAATTGATTGGAAGAAAACTAACAATACAGTAAAAAAAAAAAAAAAAAAAACTTCCATGTAATAGTTATTTATATAGTATCCATTCTGTTTAGTTTTATAAATTCCAAGAAATTAATTAAACTATTTAAAATGATATGTGCTTTTGTATTCAAAAAGTATATTATTTGTATAAGAAATTTGAGAGTTTGGGTATTTTGGCACCCACAAGAGTGGATACTGAGAGACACAGTATTACACTCACTTTTTAAATGAATATTGTTTCAAGATCCTACAACCAGCAAGTGGCAGAGAAGAATTCCTACTCCAGTCTAATAGACTCTGAAGTCCTTACTTGTTACTCTCACTCAAAGTCTTGTGAGTGTGCCAGAACCCACTTCCTTAATTCACCTTCTCAGACACCTGTACACAGCTCTGTACTTTGGCCAAGGTATTTTGGCTTCTGCCTCATTCTGAGCATAGAACTAGGCCATAGCAAATATGAATAATGCTTCTAGCTTCCACACAATAGCTTTGTAACTAACAAAGGTCATCAAGATAAGAGCTTTAATAGTTCTTATTTTTTTCTATTGAACACAATGTGAAAACTGTATAAATGAGGACCTTCCTTCTTGCCTGAGAATTCTATGTTTTTTGTAACATTCCTGAAAGATTATTTTAAAATCATTGACCTTTTTAGGAATGGAAAATGCTCAACATTGTATATACTGTTTCAAACATTGTCATTTGGAGGTAGTATGTATTTAACATTTCTACTCCTCTGAAGAGCACTGCATGCATTATATATATTATTTTGCTATTAAATACTTTGCTTAGTTTGCGTAAAAATTAGGATAGTAAGGCTGATCTGAACATTTCTCTAGACATGGAATTGTATTATTGTTTATAACAAAAATGATGATATAAATAAGAAATTCTAAATTCAGCAAATTTGAACATATCATCATTGTGTGTTATAAATTTCAGAAATAAACTGAATTTAAATATCACAGTGTAAAATATTGGGTGCTTTTCCTTCACATCTTATTTGCAAAGTGATTGAGAAGATGAGGAAATTGTTGAGCAGTTGCAATGTGAGAAAACATTGCCTCTGAGCCACATGTTGATACTGAAGTAATGATATTAGCTAATATTGCCCCACTGTGTGCTTAGCTTATATGGATTTTCTCAATGTTAATTCTCACAGTATCTTGAGATCTGTTACTAAAATAGTATTGAAAATAAAGAATTTTAAAAAGTAAATCCACTCAGTTGGAGTCTGAAGCAGACAGTTTCATTCCCAAAAAAGTGTGTCTCCATGGACTTCAAGGATTCTGAGAGAAGGGGAGGTCCTGAACCACCAGGACATTGGCTTGGTTAATATGAGACCTGTGCTACATGACAGAGGAAGGGATCTGAAATTGAGGCTACTTGCAGGGGTCATTGTTTCTCTGTTGGGGGTGGGTTGGAGAGACAGTCAATGTGTGACTATGTGACAATGAATCTGCCTTGACTTTCAAGTGACACCAGTGGAGTAGTGATGGGTAGCAACCCTCTTTGCTAAGCCCATGTTTACTGGTCACTATTCTGTTGTGATAAAAGTTCATAAACATGGAATCTTTAAAAAGAGCATATCTGTCTTATTTTTAGAGGGACAAGAGCCCGTGGTGGTGGGGCAGAGACATGATGCTAGCTGGAATCTTGAAGGTAAAAACAGGACACTGAGAGTGTTACATCCTCAAACTCAAGCAGGAAGCCAAGAGAGCAAATGAAGACTAGGACTGTTCATCTCAAGGACAGTCTCAGTGATTGACCTCTGTCATCAAGACTCCACCATATAAACTTCCCCAAACTGTACCACTGACTGTCAATGTTTGCCCATGTGTTTAAATTCCCAATTTGTATTAGACATTTATAATTCAAAGAACCACAGGGGTTTTGTTGAATGTATGACAGATGTGTTGAGCACTTGCTTTCTAGTTTGGGAATTTGTGGACCACATGGAAGTGGAGCTAGCTAGTGGAAATGTGTCATTGGGGGATAAAGAACTTCAAATGCAGTGTCACAAGCCACCTAACTACCATTCTTTAGGGAACAAGATGCTCCCACCACCATGGCTTCAATGTCTCTTGAAAGCCTGTACACAAATAAACCCTTCCTCCCTAGAGTTGATTCTGGTCTGAGATTTGGTCACAGACATGAGAAAACTACTCAGGGCACTGGTTGTGGTACGGAACCTGATCAAAACCACTGTCAGTTCTGGCAAGCAATTGATTGGTTGGTTGCTTGTGGCGATATCACAAGGAGGCATTATGAAGAATGTTAACAAATAGTCCATGTTAGGCATTGCTTGCACTGGGCTCCTGTCCTTGTATCTTGGAGTAGATGTCAGTTGCCTACATAGCAGTTGGACTTAAATTGGGCTCTTATAAACTAGGAATCTCCAATCTACTGGACCTTGCTAGAGTGAGTTTGTTTCCAGTTTATTGATTTTGCTTTCAGGGATTAAGATTTGCTGTTTAATTTTTATATTGTGGGTGTACATTCTAGGTTTGATTTGTGAATGTCTAATCTTTTTCTTCATTATTACTTAATTGCCTATTTGCAAACTTATTTAAACTTTTTTTTAAAATTTGGTTTCAATTTTCTTCTGTTAGAACATGTGTTACTGTATACTACCCATAGCAATCTCATAATATTCCCATACATGCCCCACAGCACATTGGCCATCCTCTTCTGCTCTATTTCACTTCCTCCACTCCATGCAGTGACTAATGCTCTTTCTTATATAAATGCTCAGCCCTCTTGTTCATAGCCACAGGAGAAGAAAATGTCATATTTCTGTTTGTAGAATTTGTTTGTTTTGTATGATATTATCTCTAGTTCTAGTGACTTTCAATATAGTAGAACAGTTCAGGGGTCACTGTGTCTGAATATGGACTCTTCCCCATAATCTCAATATATGCTACACTATTATTCAGTTTGTTTATGTAAATTATATTCTGGATTTTTTTTTATGTTTCTATGGCATTAAAAGACATCATTGGGTTGTTTAGGATATCTCAGATTTCAAGACACAGAATTCATAGCTATACACTTCTGTCCTAAACTATACTATTTTTGCACTGTGTATCCCTGAAATTACCCACAAAACACAGTGGGTAAAATTGAGCTGAACATCATGGCCAGCCCCAGGGAAAAGGACATCCTTGAAAAGGATTTCAGGATCTTATCATCTCTAGGTTGTGGTCCATTTGGGGAGGTGATGCTTGCCTACCACCTTCCCACACATGCACAGGTGGCTGGCAAGATCCTTGAAAAACAAGTGCTCTGGCTCACATCAGCTCTGAAGTAAACATTCTTCAATCTTTGGAACACAGAAATATAGTTCAGTTTTTCCATGTCATTGACACTCTGACAACAACTTATGTGGTCATGGAGTAGGTCACAGGAAAAGATCTGGAAATGTTCCTCATGGAGGTAGGCTATCTAAAGGAGGAGGAAGCTAGATCTATATTCCAGCAGGTCATGTCAGTGGTACACTTTCTCCATCAAGGACTCATTGTACATTGTCATATCAAATTAGAGAAGATCCTTATTGATGGAGCTGGTAAAGTCAAGCTTTGTGACTTTGGTATGGCAACTCAGCTTGCCAAGGGGCAGATGCTGAAGAAGGTCTGTGGGTCCTTGTTCTATTGGGCCCCAGAGATCGTGGCAGGGAAAACTTTTGATGAACTGGTAGATGATATGTGGAGTTTGGGCATCGTCCTGTATGTCCTGGTCTCAGAGTGTTGGAGACCATTTTTAGGTTTCCTAGTAGCTTTACCCAACAAGTCTGCATAAGGAGGATGATTGGACCAAGAGCCTGAGTACAGTTGTCTGGGATGGTCTGCACTTGGCTGTGCTGGGGGGATGTCTTTTGCCTCACCCCTTGGCATTCCTTTAAATATCCCAGGGCAGAGACAGTCAGGGCCAATGGATTAGGATCCAGGCTCTCCTGAGGCTATCCTGTATTTCCTATCTTTTTCTTTCCCCTCTATCCTTCTAACTAATATTTCCTGCTGCTTCTACTCAAGAGTACTCTGGGGAAATGTGGGGGTGAGGGATGCCCCCCCAACAACAGGGCACTTTACATATATAGAAACTACCCTTGATGGTATGCACAGGCTCATCACCACCACAAGGTGTCCCATTCCCTACCATCTGTCAAAACCCTGTCACATCATCATCGCATGATTACTTGTGGTCCACATCTAGTCCAGGCTAACAATATGCCAGCTTGTGGAACGACCTTGGCTGGGCCACATACACGAACATATACCATCTGCCACTAAGGAAATCCTTCCCAGGGTCATAGAGACTATGTGCACCATTGGCTATACCTGTGAAGAGATTGTGTCACCCCTAAAACATAGGCAACCAAATAACAGCAACCATAAACATCCTTAAGTACCAACTGAGCTGTGGTGATACCTATCAGCAGGATGAGAAGCCCTGAGCCAATGTGATCTCTGCAGATCCACTTAGCTTCCCACTCCCCTTGAAGAAGAGAGCTAGTGAACCAGTCTTTCACTTACATGAGAAGGGTGTAGAAGAAAAAGGCAAGGGATTTAGAAGCTACACCATGATCAACACGCCTTGAGGTGATGCCCTTTTCAAATATCACAGTCCCAGAAGGAGATTCACTGACAGCTGACATCAACCCTGCTACAAGGGAGATTGCAGCCAACACGAATTCAGTGGCTAGTCTGTCTGGTGATCTCTTCTCCAATGAGCCAGTCTTGGATAGAATACCCACCGAGTTTGTGAACATGGGCTTCACAGATAAGCCATCCACATACCCAGTGACCAACCCCAGGTTTGACCCATAACTTCTGGACCCAGGCCGCTCAGGAGCTAGAAGCTGATGAGGAAGTGAATTTCCTGTGCACTGGGAGCACTGTGCTGCTGCCTCCCCACTCCACGTGGGAAAATTGAAATGTCCTAGTAGAATCCCACTCCTGTAAGGAGTGCCTGCCACAGGAGGAAGCCAGGACAGAACCACTTATTGCAGTGTCCCTGCAGCCCAGGGTGACAGGCCCCTGCATCCGTCCGCCAGCTATTGGTTCTGAGCTGCCAGTTTCCTTCTTCTTTACCTTACTCCTGCCCCAACACTGCTTGCTAGACCCAGAGGTGGACATAAGACACATTGCCCCAGTGAGGCTCTACCTCCCCAGTTTCCATTGTACTTATAGGACCGGAGCCCACGGGGTCTAAAACAGCTGTCTCTGCAACCAGCAACGACTTTTATGCCCTCCTCATGCTAATCATCATCTTGATCACTTTATCTTCCCCACATCATTTTGTGACTGTCTCTTGGAAAGAACTGACTTCCTTCTTCCAGGGCTCCCATGTTTCCCGCCATCTTATGATATAACTTCTTTGCATCATTTTTCCCATCTCACAAAGGGATTTACAAACCTCATTTGATTGGATTTGACTTTGTTCTGCTCCAATGTGGCAAGGGCACCTTCCATGTAGGGTACAGCTCTCTTAGTTATAGAGGTCTGCCTACATGACAGGAAATCCAGGGGCCTCATCTGTGTACATTATGTACCTGATGATGCTCCTGATGACATTCCTGGAAATGTTCAAAATTGCCACTTCAGGAGCCCTGCAACATGGTGTGAAAGGAGCTCACTTTCCTTGTCCAAAGGACATTTTTTGTCATGCTCTTGCAGATGACCTAAATTAAGTTGACAACCTTTACGTTGGATGACTCACAACAACCTCATAAGATGTGTCTGCAAAAGAGCAGTGGCTGAGGCCACTAGGAACAGCAACACCTGTGCCATATATTCTCATGAAGAATGTGGGAGCCTCTGGAAAGGAGCCCATGTCCTTGCATCTGACTGAGAGGAGACAATGGATGCAAGAGTGGAGTTTATGCTGCAGCCTGACCTCACAATGCTCTTCAAGTTCTGATTTGAGGTTTTTGTGTTTTGTTTTGTTTGATTGTTTTCATATATCTCTAAAAATATGTTTTAATTGGTCTGCCTTAGAAATATTTAATATGTTTAATTAAAATATAGAAAGTAGCATATATAAGACATTACCCTCTGTTGTTAAAGTTTCATGTAAATATTTGGATACTCAGATGTAACCATGAAAGCCTTACATGGAAAATAAATGCTAAATTAATAGCCAGGGAATAGGAAGAGGCAGGGTGCTGGGAAGACTCTCAGGAATCCACAAGGTTGACTCCACCTTGGTCTGCTGGCAGTCTATTCTGGTGACCAGCCTAGCAAATAACCTAGCTGTCATCATAGAGTCTTTGTCCAGTGACAGATGGAGGCAGATAGAGAGATCCACGGCCAGGCACCAGGCTGAGTTCTGGGAATTCAACTGATGAGAGAGAGGAGAGTTACTGCAGGTGAGGGAAATCGAGATCATGATGGGAGGATGTGCAGAGATGACGGACCACACTAGTGGAACCCCATGAACTGTGGACTGGTGGCTGTGGAGCCCCCATGGGACTGGACTAGGCCTTCTGGACAAGAAAGACGGTTGTTTGGCTCAAACTATTTGGGGGGCACCCAGGCAGGAGGGTTGGGATCTGTCTCTGGTGCATGGGCAGGCTTCTGGGAATCCGGTGCCTGTGGTGTGACACCTTGCACAGCCTTGGTGCAGTGGGAAGGGGTTTGGACCTGCCTAGGCTCAGTGAGCTGGGCTCTGCTGACTCCCTATAGGAGACCTTGATTTGGGGGATGTGGGGATGCGGGGTGGCTTGGGAAAGTGGGCTGGGGGGTGGGAGGAGGGAGGAGGGGGCGTCTGTGAATAGCATGTGGAGTGAGTAGAAAATTTCTTAATAAAGAAAAATAAAATAAAATAAAATGAATAGCCAAAAAAGAAATTAATTTTATAGGTGATTGCAAAGATCTAAGAATATCATCTGCAACCCATTTTCAAATAAAATTATAGATTGTGTATTGTTAAACTAAGTGTGGGTTACCATGCCTATAAGGACAGCCCAACTAGGAAAGGTGACAGAGACACAATAATACAATGTTCTGCATCCTCTCCTCAATACAGATATATTATGTCTTTTATCACTTCATTTTCTTTTTTTTTTTTTTTTTGTGACAGGGTTTCTCTGTGTAGCTTTGCGCCTTTCCTGGAACTCGCTTGGGAGACCAGGCTGGCCTCGAACTCACAGAGATCCGCCTGCCTCTGCCTCCCGAGTGCTGGGATTAAAGGCGTGCGCCACCACCGCCCGGCTCACTTCATTTTCTAAGATCATGTGTCCTACCAGTTTTGAGTTTTTCTCACTACTTCTCTAGAGAAGGAACATGGGAAAGCAATAATATTTACAACATATCCACATTAAAGCCAGGTTCCTTCCACAGCTTAGCACAGTAGGTGTCATAGCCACGTGTCAGGAGCTGTGGGGTGGTATAAACTAAAACTAAGGAGGAAGACAACCTGTGCAAACTACCTTCCTCATCCTGTAATCAAATGCAGCTCATTCCGGGGAAAAAAAATAAATAAAAACAAAAACAACAACAACAACAAAAAAGTCCTTTTCACTCTTCAGTATAAAAGTGACTTGCCTCTATAGCTAAAATATTTGCTCACATAAACCCTCCTCCTTCTCACCGATTGGACTCCCAGAGCTCCACCCGGGGCCTGACCGTGGATTTCTGCATCCAGTTCCCTCAGTCACTGGATGGGATTTCTAGCACGACAATTAGGGTGTTTGGCCATCCTATTACCAGGGTAGGTCAGATCGGGCTATTTCTCGACTATTGCCAGCAGTCTATTGTGGGGACATCTTTGTGGATTTCCGGTGAGAAGGAGGAGGGTTTATGTGAGCAAGAGTTGTTGGGACCAGGGATGGATGGAATACAGGGACGAGTGGCCAAACGAATGGAAACACATGAACTGTGAACCAATGGCTGAGGGGCCCCCAACTGGATCAGGCCCTCTGAATGGGTGAGACAGTTGATTGGCTTGATCTGTTTGGGAGGCATCCAGGCAGTTGGACCGGGTCCTGTGCTCAGTGCATGAATTGGCTGTTTGAAACCTGGGGCTTAGCAGAGAAGCTTGGCTCGGCCTGGGAGGAGGGGACTAGACCTGCCTGGACTGAGTCCACCAGGTTGATCTCAGTCCTCGGGGGAGTCTTTGCCCTGGAGGAGATGGAAATGGGGGGTGGGCCGG
>CABHPP010148271.1:0-10162 GCA_902168425.1 Peromyscus attwateri | reverse complement strand
GGGGGGAGAACGGGGAATCTATGGCTGATATGTAAAGTTAAATTATATTGTAAAATAAAATAAAATAAATTCAAAATAAAATAAAATATTTGGAAGATGGACAAACTTCACTTTTTTCTATCCTTTCTTAAAATCTATTCCTTTAATATGAGACATTAAAATTTAAGATTTAAGAAGATAAAACTCTAATATTTAAAAACTTTAAAGTATTTTAAACATTTGAAACATTTTGCCAAAAGTAGAAAGTTATCATTCATTTAATCATATTTATGCATATCAGCCTTTGGTTTTCAGTTTAAAAAAAGAATATTATCAAATTATGATGAGAACAATATGGATTTTTCTAAGACATGAATGTTTTTGACACATGTTGCCCAAGAAAGTGAATATATTATATATTATGTTTTGTTTGTTTTAATTTCTCAGAATTTAAACTGTTAGCAAAACCCCCAAAGAGATTATAATATACCTAATTATAACTTTCTTTTCCATATTTTAATTGTTTCATTCCAAAGAAGAAGCATGGTTCATTCAATTAACTTCATTTCATGATTGGTACATTACATAGACTCACTGAAGCAGAAGAAGTTGTGTGAAAGGGGGTGAGTAGGGGGAGGAATGGCGGAGTACACAGTCCTTCTCCAGGCAGAGCAGTTACTATTTTATCCTTATAAAATGAGGCCAGCATTTCATTAATATTTTTCTTTATAAGCACAATTGGAAACCCAGAGTATTTGATATATTCTACATCTGAACGATGCAGTAACGAAGTATATAATTCACACGGCTTCTCAGAGTGACAACTTGAATTTCCTTAATATATAGTTACTTTCTCAGAAATTAAACAATTAATAAGCCAGCAGTTATATGAATCATTAATTATTCATACTTACCATACCAATGAGCATTAATCAATTATAAAGAGATATAGAAATTAAGACCAAGAGGAAAAAGCCAACCCTAGCCTTTTAATATTGAAGCTCTGCTAAGCCAGTTTTCTCAAACATATTTGGTTTGTATAATAACATCAATATGCACAGCTGTGCTTGCTGCTTGAGTTTCCAACAAAATAACCAGTTTGTGAGTATACACATGCTGTCAGCCAGTAACAAGCAATACTCATCACAATTCTGTAGTCTTTGACTTAAAGGGCTTATTAGGGTTCTTTCAAATGATTGTACTTTATCAAATATTTAGTATTCGCTCTCCTAGCTTTCCAAAGAATTTGAAGCACATTGAAAAGCATCTCTAGAATTCTTTCATAGTTTGAATACCAATAACTTCATACTAAAAAATAAAATGATAATGATCCCCAAAGCCAAACATCCACCTGGAAAATAGCCCAAGTCCATCAGTTGTGACATGATGTCACTAACAGAGACACAGTTTCCCTGACAAGTTTGGAGCCTGGAATTATCAAATGAGAAGTTTATTCCAAATGCATAAGGTACCTAGATTATGAAAATGCCTATTCTGATTGTTTTTTAGAAATCAGTGGGAGAGAAAGCTACATTTCCTAGGCTGCACTTTTACCAAGAGAAAAGTAGGAAAAGAAGAATTTATTGGTGGCAAATAGAAACTAAAATGAGAGGACTGTATTAATCACAGTACGAAAATTGAAACAGCCATTTACTTATAGCTGTCAATCAAACGTTACTGTCAGGTGTTACCTGGAAATAGGGTGGAAACAGTTCTTCAACTGATGCTCTTCAGAAATAACGAGCTTGTTTCTCAACCCCCAAGAACAGAGAAGGGTCATTGACAAGCACCTTTGAGTGTCCCATCTCGTTGTTCGAAGCTGGGAGAAATGGGGAAGCTAGGTCGATAGTAAGAGAAATTAAAAACAAATGTGTTCTATTTTTCCTGAATCTTTAGTTATGAGTAGTTTTCTTTTCTGTGCCCTTGAGCATTCATAAGAGACAGGCACCTATTCCTTGAACTCATATTATATGTGGTTAGCTCAACAAGATAACCAAAAATGTATCTAAAATATCCCAGTGAGGATGTGAAATCTTTTTCTCTTTGAGTGTGGTGGGAGCTTATGGGTACTCAGAAAATCTATAACTCAGAAGATCTTATTCAGAAGGCAGGAAACTGCAAAACCCTGAAAACTCGTGTTCTTTCTTTGGCTAGAATGAGCTACATATGAATTCTGTTTCACAAAATTAGTCCACAGTGGAATTTCTGAGCGTTTTTTGTTTGTTTGTTTGTTTATTTGTTTTGATTTTTTTTTTTGAGACAGGATTTCTCTATGTAGCCTTGGTTGTCCTAAGACTCACTCTATAGACTAGGCTGGTCTTGAACTCACAGATATCATCCTGCCTCTGCCATCCAAGAGCTGGGATTAGAGGCGAGTACTACCACCACCCTGCTGGAGGTCATATATCATACCAGCATTATGCTAAACACAGTGGGGAATGCAGAAAAATATCAAATGCACTGACTTTATTGCAAAGACCCTGCAATCAGTGAATAAATTCCTATTAGAATTCAATATTCTATAAAAGGATTGATTATATGCAATGTGAGTGCTACATAAAAGTTTGACTGAAATGAAGACAGGTAGATTTCACCAATGACCACTGGAGTAGTCAGTCCGTGTTAGGACAGCAGAGTCTCAAACACCAACAGAGACCCCCTGAGGCCGCCAAACCTTCAATTTAGCAGGTGTCGCTATCTTGAGACTTACATATAGACTCAAGTTTGAGAACTCCTGTCTTAGATGTTTTTGTAGGAAGGCTGATAGTTAAATCAGTTGCTCTCCTAGTGAGTAGGACAAAAGTCTAAGAACACAGGGAATTTTAGGCAGGTAATCAATATAAAAAAATTGTAAAAAGAAGCAGTAACAACCAAGTAGTCTTGGATCTGAGATAAGTTCTGGGTAGAGTTCAGTTTGTCAGTTGAGACAGAGAAGAAAATTCGAAGTGTGGGAAAAGTTACAACTTGAAATGGAGAAGAGGACTGAGAAAGAGCTGAAATTAGATCAAAGGTATTATGTGAAGGAAGGGTGCTTTTGTAGTAAATGTGAGTCCCTGTACAGATTGTTTCCTCCTTCAGAATCGAAAAATTCACCCTCAGTCTCTGTTCGCAATATGCCAATCCCTTAGTTAAATCTCTCTGAAATTTGACTTCAGCAAAAGAAGCTTTGCTCAGGCAAAACTCTGCCCCTTGTCCTGGAGGTGGCTGACTGCTGATGGCTGACTTTGGTAGGGTTACATGATGGAGCCTCCAATGAGATCCTGAAGAACAAGCAACCATTCAATGAAAATGCACCATGACACTCTCTCTTGGGCTCCCAGATGAGCTCAGTTCTGCTCATCTTAGTCTCAGTTTGTTTTTCTGCTGAACAATTTCTAATATATTTCCTACACACAAATCTTATCAGCCTAGTTTAAAAAACCCTGACCCAATATTTTCTTACAAATTTAATTTTAGCCAAAAATACTGTAATTAGTTCAACATCCAATATCATTCTGGTATTATCAATTATTTTATCACTTGATAAATGTTTTTAAGTACCCAACTAATATACATACAAGCATATGCATATACATGTGCATGTTTTTAATAGGTTGGGTCTATGTTTCACTTTTTCAAAACACCTACTGAGTTCAGTACAAATTTGAGTGCATTATAAGAATTTAATTCATAAGTTATGATGTAACAAATTTATTTTTTTCTGAAATTCATTTATACTTAAATTTCCCTGAAATTCATTTATACTTAAATTTCCCTGAAATTCATTTATATTTAAATATTCAGTGAAGTTGGACTTGGGCATCATCCTCATCCACTCGTTCCAATTTCCCTGTTTCATCAAATGAAAAATACTTGGTATTCAATAAATGACAGCTGGCTTGATAAACAAGTAAATCACAACACTGAAGTGGTACATATATCTCATTAAGCACTTAGTATATTTAATCTTACCACTAGCTTCCAGAAACAGCATCAGGTATAAGAAGAGGCTAAACCCACACAGAAATGCACATTTTAAACAGCAAACTTAGAGGTATACTTCAGACTTACTAAAATAAAATTAGAAACCCTATAGTCTTTTATTTCTTCTGAATTTTAACTATTCATGTATTTCTAAGAAGCTCCCAAGGACTGCTGATAGCCAATGCCCTTATTGCATTGAGTGAGGTAGAAGGAAGCTATGTTTTTTTTCTTTTCTTTTTTTTATTATTATGAAGAGATTTTCTATTCATTTTACATACAAACCGCAGATTCCTCTCTCCTCCCTCCTCCCAGCCTTCCTCCCAACCCACCCCCTATTCCCACCTCCTCCAAGGCAAGCTCTCCCATGGGGAGTCAGCAGAGCCTGGTACATTCAGTTGAGGCAGGTGCAAGCCCCTCCTCCTTGCACCAATGCTGCACAAAGTGTTCCACCATAGGCACTGGGCTCCAAAAAGCTGGCTCATGCACCAGAGACGGGCCCCCCTGCCTTGGGGGCCCCCTAAACAGTTCAAGCTAAACCACTGTATCACCTATCCAGAGGGCCTAGTGCAGTATCATGGGGGCTCCTCAGCTATTGGTCCACAGTTCATGTGTTTCCACTAGTTTGACTGTCTGTCTCTGTACATTTTCCCATCATGATCTCAATGTCCCTTGCTCATAGAATCCCTCCTCTCTCTCATCGATTGGACTCCTGGAACTGGTCCTGGTGCCCGGCTGTGGATCTCTGAATCTTGAAGCTGTGGTTTTACAGATTCCTCAGGAAATTCTAATCTAATGTATGTTTGTTCAGACTATTTCAAGATTTTCTCTGGTTTTATTTCACCTAGTGATTCTGATTTAGCTAGGTCAGAGCAGAATCAGCATACTAGCTTTTATTTCATATGTAAACAGAATTATTACCCAGAGTTATGATTGGGCTCACAAATCCACACCAATGGAATGGCAGAAGCTGCAGATACAGGTGCCTCAATCTAGTGTTTGTCTATTTTTGGAAATCCCGTTCTACCATCCCGGAACAAAACAGAATCCCTAAATGGTCCTATCGTCAAGATTAGTGCCCAACATGGTGACCACCTTAAAAATATAATAAGCACTATTTCTGAAGTTTTTAAGAATTATGTATGAAAGATATTTGTATCACAAAAATGAAAGTAGAAAACATGACTCAAGTGCTATCATGATTCATTAATGATATTTTCCAGGCTTTAACAAATCTTTGCCCTCTTGATTCCATACAGTCTCTATGCACACAATTTATCATGTATCGAGACTACCTTTTTTAAATCCCTTCTAAAATTAACAGAACATGCAATGCTTTTACTGCTTTCCAATTCCCTTCTGAAATTATAACCTGGTTAATAAAATTATTTTCTTGTACATACATATTTATCATTCTTTTGAACTGCAATCTACAACACATCTCTGAAAGACGATAGTCACTTATCAAAGTGAGTGGGAAATTTAGGACCTTTTAGCCACTTGTACATTGTCGTCTTTTTCAACATCAGATACCAGGCGGTAAGGCGCAGGAATTCCAGCTGAGGTCTCAGCCACTAGATGCCGCTGATGCGTCTAGAGGCCTAGGAAGTGAGTTCTACAGAACTATAAAGGCTTACATCTTGGAAAATAAAATGCTGTTACTATGGTGACCAGCTGAGATTATGGATAATGAGAGTACCATGTTTTCCACTCTCTAAGGAGCTATTGTTCTCCACATATTGCTCTATGCTGAACATTACTGACCTTCAAAATGTATCAAAATCATTGGTTCTTTTCTTTCTGAAATAAAGGATATTTCATTCAGTACCTTTGTGTGAGTGAGCAGCTGTGCACATCAGTTAATCACATACTCAAACACATACACAGTATGGAAAGAAACTATTATTCAATATAATTTTTCATATGTAGATACAGAAAATTGATCAGTGTTCTCAACTCTATAGGATATATAGTTTCTACAACTTTATGTGCTCTTGCATTATTTAAATTTTCCCTGTACCAAAATAAGAGAAATCAAGAAATCAGCTCAAAACCTATCCTCTCTATAATAGCATTAGATATCTAGCTAGGATTAGCCATAGACAAGTACCTGTTTTCATTGAAAAGGGAATACAAGAGTTTTCCATTTTAGTTAGAGAAAACTTACATTGTTTCTAAAGCTAGTAGCAAAGACAAAAAGCTATAGAGAAACAGAAATCTTTTATATAAAACATTTAGAAAGCACTGAAAGGTGTTAAAAGGACAAATTAGGTCATATTGTTTGTAATTAAATATTGTGTTCACAAGAAATCGGGAAAATTAAGGTTCATATTCACATGATTTAGAAAATTAATATAAAGGAAATGTTCAGTAGATATTGTGATGGTTTATAGGATCATCTTACAAAAATTATCCCCCCAAAACAATTGCCTGAACTTGTTTAGCCCAAGGAACTAAAAATTAATTAATACTTCTCAAAATTCAAACAAGGGAAGAATTAATGACCAGATTTTTCGTGTCAAAAGACTTTGTATAATAACTAATGAGTTGAAAGAGTAATAAATATGTCAGTTCTCATAATGCATGATGGGTTTTCATTATTCTGTAACACTCTATGCAGGCATTCCTTTCAATATCTGTCATGATCTTTTAAACCTAAAGTGAATTTGATATTTCATCTCCTTGGGCTTCATCTCCAGTGGCATTAAGAGGGCCACAAAAATCACAAAACTAAGCATAGTCTTTTTTTAACTGTAGTTACATATTTTTAAAACAAATAGAAGGTGGAGCTGACAAAAATATCTGGAAATAAATGTCAAAGATATTAGGATACTAGACATTAAAATGCATTAATACTGTATATGCATGTGTATGTGTACAAGACATATATGTAGGTGTGCATGTCATTGCCCAGTTGTGGAGGTCAGAAGTCAGAATTGTGTAGAGTGGAATCTCCCGTTCCACATTTAGGTGAGTTCTAGGAATCAAAGTCACATCACCAGGATTTCACAGAGAGCACCTTTACCTGCTGAGTAGTCTTGCCAACCACATGATACTAGACTTTTATTTGCTACTATTTATTCCGTTACAAGAAATTCTTAAAGTGCCTATTTATGGGCACCCCAACCAAGGTAGCATGCTGCTGAGAATGAAGTGGAGACTGTCAGAGTTTGTTTTAATCCTGTGGTATGTTATGCTCTCTAATACCTGGGACTGGAGTAACAAAACTAGGTTGCTCACAGCAATCAAAAATGTATGGTTCCAGATGGCTGGAGTATAGAAGACTGACAGCAAATCTCAAGAAGGCCATGCTTTCTCTGAATCTTACCTGGGAATCTTTCCTCTCTTGCTCATTGCTGGAGCATTTCTGGCAATCTTTGATTCTCCTTGTCTTGCAGTTGAAAAACCCAACTTTCTGTCTTCATCAGACATGGTGTTCTTATATGATTCCATCGTGTAAGATCTTGTAAGGATACTAGTAACAGTGTATTGGGGATGCCGGGCATTGGTGGCACACGCCTTTAATCCCAGCACTCGGGAGGCAGAGGCAGGTGGATCTTTGTGAGTTCAAGTCACCCTGGTCTACAGAGCGAGATCCAGGAAAGGCGCAAAGCTACATAGAGAAACCCTGTCTCAAAAAAAAAAAAAAAGTGTATTGGGGATCTTCATAGACTCTTCTTAACAAATTACATATGCAAAGAGAAATTTTCTTAATAAATCGTACTTTGAAATACTTATAGTTGAAACATCAACATACCTGGTAGAGAGGAGCAAACTCACAGCACACCCAACAATGCCAGGAAGTGCTTGACAGAGCATCAAACCTTGTGAGTTACTCCAGTTTCTTTCTCTTTTGATTTATAGGAGGATGTGGAATTAAAGTAGATATTAATTGTGCGGTTCTGCCCTGCTCAAATAAATTGGAACCCATTGACTGAGAGGAAGGAAAGACAAGTGACCCAAAGAATATAGAGGTTTTCTCATGGTCTCCTGACCATCACTTGTCTCTGGGCACAAATGTACCTAGCACATACAGTAACAAGGTTCACAGTAACATTTTTCCCAATGGACATTGGAAACTACACAATTACTGTTTATACATTGTCATGGGTACTATGAGCAATTGCTTTTGGACAATGTCTAATTTTAATAATCCCAGGTTCATATTTTGCTAGGGAAAAAATGTAAAAACTTGTACTGTTCTCTTATGCTTTGTACAGTTGCATAAATGAGGAAATGAAAAGAATTTTGTGCCTTCATAAATCTTTAGATCGAATGTAAATATCTCCAGTGCATTAAACTACACTAAGGGTTTAAATGTATTTAACCACAGAAACTTTTTCAAACACTTAATAAAAGTTCACAATAGATTCTCTTCCAACACTATGCCAAACAGAGGACACCAAAATGATGACTTGCCAAATTTTAGGCGTCATGATTGCTCCAAGAATTACACAGTCTCCTGGACTTACAGTAAAACAGGGCTTCAGTGACAGTCAGTCTGTAATCCAAAGGACTATCTATCAAGCTTGCTCAAATACTTCCTGGATATACGAAGTTCATTACATTAGAATTTAAAGAATAATTCAAAGGATATTGAAAAATGCAATTTTATAAATTACATATTGATTAGTTCTCCTAATATGGATGTGAACATAATTTTCTTTTGGTTTTCAGGGAAAGCACTGGATTGGCATTGTGTTGATATGAAGAAAGAACTTTGAACTCAGCAGCCTTTTGGCAATAGCTAAATGTTTTTCTGAATCACGAATTAAGCATGTTCAACATGAAAGCCATCACCTCTACTTTCTCCTCTTATTTATTTGTATGATAGTAGTTTGTCTTGATTCTATCATGTGTTTCTTTCAAGCAGGCTCACAATCAGCCTTGTCTCCTTTCCCACAGCACTCCTTATATAAGGCTACTAATTTGCCTTTTCAATTTAACTCCGTGATAATTTTTTATCTATTCCTATTTTATTTAATTGAAAACATATTTTAATACAATAAATTCTAATTATGATTTCTGCTCCCATAACTTCTCCTAGACCCCGTCCCCCTTCTCTCCACCCAAATCCATGCCCTCTCTCTCTCTCTCTCTCTCTCTCTCTCTCTCTCTCATACAAATAGACATTTAAAAATAATAATAATAAATTAAATTAGATAATATACAAACAAACCAGAATAGTACAAAATAAACAGAAGAAGAATATGTAAGGGAAAAGCTCAAGGAACACATAGATGTAGAGACACACATATTCACACACAGAGAAATCTCACATAAACAGGAAACTGGAAATCATAATATATATGCAAATGACCTGCAAGGAAAAATAAAGCCCTGAAAAAGCATTATATACAAAGAAACTCCAAAACTGTCATTAAGTTCATTTTGCATTGGCTGTCTGCTGCTGGTCATGGGGCCAGGCCTTAAGAGTAGTTTATAAACAGAATCTAGTGGACAAAACTTACTTTTCATTTGAGAGTGGTTATTATCAATTGGAGATAGCTTCTGGATTAGGGACGTGGGCTTGTGTCCACCTTCCTCTCAGAGCTGGGATCTCATCATGCCCAGACCAGTATAAGCCCTATGCATGCTTTCACAGTCTCTGAGAGTTCATATGCACACCAGGCCTGCTCTGTTTAGAAGCTGTTTCCTTGGTGTCCTCCATCCCCTCTGGTTCTTAAAACATTTCTGCCACCCCTTCTGCAGGGTTCCCTGATCCCTGAGGGGAAAGAATTGACAGAAACATCTCATTTAGGACTGAGTCTTTCAAGATTTATCACTCTCTGCTCATTTCCTAGTTGTAGTCTCTGCATTAGTTCCTGTCTATTGCAGGAGGAAGCTTCGACAATGGTGGCTGAGTGAGACATAGGTCTATGGATAGAGCAGAATGCCTTTAGCAGTCTATTTATTACTATGTTCCTTTCACAAAACAGTAGTATTTGTTTCTCCTCTAGGTCCCTTGCCAGACTAATCTAGGATTCTTGACCACCTGAGTAGTGTTGGAGATGGATTCCATCAAAAGGTGTGGGCCTTAAATTCAATGAGATAATGGTTGAGTCGTCCCACAAGCTTTGTGCCAGTATTGCACTAGCATATCTTGCATGCAGGTCACTATTGCAGATTGAAGAGTTTGTAGCTGGGTTGGTCTTTACCCCTCTCTTTTGGTAGCACACAGAGTGACTTCCTATACCATAAACACTTGTCTGTAGGGATGAAG